>JAUZNJ010032042.1:0-13890 GCA_034780135.1 Jordanella pulchra | reverse complement strand
GCTCCAACTTGAGAGCTGAATAAAATTCATATGGTGCAAGGGTTATGTATATATATATATATATATATATGCCCATATGTATATATATATATCAACCTTTGCCCCTGCATGCTTTCTCTATTTTCTATCTGGATCCTTTACCCCCTTCCAGGAAAGTCTATCTGAAATTACATTAAATTCTTAATGGTGTAGACAGCAGGTAATTATCGTCAGTCAGAGCCTGATACCATTTCCAGATCAGCTTAATTGTAGGTCCCTGCCTTGAAATCAAACAAATAAAGACACAATGAGAGGCCTAGGTTAGGTTACAAGCTCTGGTGAATAGAGAAGGCTACATTTCCCAAGTTATGACATAAAATACGGCCCTCTCTAACAAGAACACACACATGTGCGCTCTGTTCAATCTTCAATAATGCATCTCCATATTCTCCCAGTGAAAATCACTGCCTTTGATCTAAAACATCTTTCATTTGCTGTGATGCAACAAAATATAATCCAATCGCACTCTTCTGATCCTGCTGTGGATTACGTTACTAATTTCCTTTATTCCTCTATCCCCATTTCTCTCTTGGTTTCATCTGTTTCATTGCAGCAAAACACAAACAGGCATCCAGGGAATTAACTGCAGCAGTTTGGTTCTAAGCAACTTATATTTTCCCACAACTGCCCAGTGATTTATTACAATAATGTCATGCCTCAAGATTTATTTCCTTGAAAAAGAAGCTCATCAGTACCATTTATTTCAAAGACTGGTACTGACAGCTAAGTGATCTCACAACAGTGTACATTTTTATAAAAAATATATATCTTTCAATATGAATTAAATGTCTTAGTTTTTAGTTAAACTTTGATGCCTTTACATAATTAAATTGTCATTCTCTACTATTATTTTTTTGCATCATGGTAGGTGTCATAAAGGGTAAAAACGTTTCTGGTAGTTAACAGGTAAAACAGACTCAAAACAGGATATCAATCTATTGCAGAAATAAACTACCAAACACACAAACCAGGCCAGTTTAGTTATCAAAAAAACATAACACAACTTTATCAGTTGTCTATTTTGGCTTACAAGCTTAAGCACCCCCCACATAAAAAAAACAGACAACACCTGACAAAAAAAAAATAGAAAAATTAAATCTCCTGTAACGATTGAAAAACAACATTTACCTTTAAGGCAGTCCGAACATTAACATAGAGTCAATTACAGGACAAATTCTATAGTTATAAATATTATGGCTCAATCAAAAGACTAAATCTCTCTATTACAACTCGATTCAGTTCCTTCCTTGCCTTTATGACAAGCTGGCATTTTCAAATGAATTCTTTTCACATTTTTTTCCAGATAACATCAGCAATATACTTCATAACTCCACTCTGAAAACCTAACTTTTTGCAGGAAATCGCTGTCTTTTCTTGCTGAATTATTATTGCATTTCAGTGTTAATAAGCCCCTAGCTCTAATTGGATTGGCTGCACTTTGAATGGCATTGAGTGCCAATTTTCTCTAACTAGTGAAGAGGGATTTTATGAAAGTGATGCACCTCATGCTTGACTGTGTGTGCTTGTTTTTCAATTAAAGCAGAAAACAAAATTTTTTATTTAATTGAATACCCTGGTTAGCTTGTAAAAAGACCAACTGAATCATCAGTATCTGCTTACAAAGATTGTTTGCAAGCATTGTACACACCATGAAAATATTCAAGTGATCTAAATAACGACATTCTCAAGTTCCACATTTGAAGCAACATATTTTTGTACTATAGCACTCATTTCTGAGCTAATGGATTGGGCTAATTTGTTCCTGAGTTGTGCTTCTACACCACCCTGTTCACACACCTCTTTAGCTCCCTCCATTGATTTTCAAAGGGACAGAAATCAGGGCTTTTTCATCGTCATTCCAAGATGTTGATTTGTACTGGTGTCTTTAAGTACCTTTGTAGCTAATGTATGTGCTTAGGGCACTTTTGGTCTTAAAAAGTATTTACATACAAAACAAAACTGGTGCTGGTGGCTGGTGTCAGCAGGGTGTTTAATAGGTAGTCAGTGTGACTCCATGGTTAAAGAGGAGAGGTTTCTCTGGAAGCTCCAGTAAGAAAGCACACAGGTGTAATTCTTTGGGATTTATTAACCCACAGAACACAAGAAGCATACAAACAGACAAACCCAAGGGTTAGGGTTAGATGGTAATTCGGAGGCAGAGGCAAGGCCTATGTCCAGAGACCAGAAGCTAAGTGAACATCAGACTTGGGCAAGGTGAAGAGGGAAATCCAGCAGGCAAAACTATGAGCAAGATCAGGCAGTCAGATACACAAACAGGAGATGGGGAGGGACATTTACTTAACAAAAGCTTTCAACATTCTAGCAGAGAGTAGAATATAAATGCAGGCTCACTGGTGGGATGAATGAGACATGATTAGGATACAGGCATGGCATTTAACTTTTTTTTCCTTTAATGACTCATACCTGTCCCTATTTCAGTTAATGGAGCCCATCTATTTTTTCAGTTGTTTCCTGTTGTATTTAAGTCAGTGTTTTCTATTTGCTTATTGTCTTGTCCTCTGTTGTCATCCTGTTCACATCCTGTTTCCTCTATGTTTATGTTAATCCTTTTATTAGAATATACATCCATCATTATGCGCCTGCTGATGTCCTGTTGCCATTTCAATCCTTCATTGAAAATCACATTAAGGAAGGACGATGTAACAGGCACCAGAGGTAATCACTCTAGTTGAGTATCTCTGTTGGCCATCAGAGAAGAGTTTATGACGAGCTAAGGATGAAGAGGTGGGGGAGCAGTTGACATTATCGTGATTGAGGCTGGTAATACCTCCACGTGAAACTAGTCCTCATGACCACAGCTCTTCTTCACCACCTTAGAGCAGATATACAGCCAAAGCTGAAAAGACACCTCAACATCACCACCAGGTTTTCTGCCCATTTCCCTGCATTTTTTCGACAAGGGTCTGCCTAGCCCTGTGCCAGCATGTCTTCAGCCTGCATCTCTGCTCTCGCATAGGCTTCCATGGTGAGAGCCTGCCACGTCACCAGCTTTGCTGCCCAGTACTCCGCAAAATTTCGAGTGGGGATTAGCCAAGCACTGTGCTGATACATCCCTAGCCTGCTCCAATCAGCCCATCAGCAGCTGAGTGAGCTCCTACCGCCCTATTACAGAATCGACACAGTTGATCAAATAGGAAATTACTGGAATTGAGAAGTATTTGACTATTGAAGTTGGGTTCACTGAAACAGTTATGAGTTGTTATCTTCTCACTGTAGGCAGAGCTTAGCAAAAGTAAGCAGAAATTATCATGTCACAGCAAAGCTAATAGTTGGTCAGACCATAGTATTTTATGTTGAACATTTGAAACCACAATGTTATCAAATTATATCATTGAACAGCAGGAAATACTACATTGCTAGATGAGTGTTTTTCTTTAGCTACTGTTTTTGTTCCTCATTTACTAAATGCACATGCTCTGTGGCTTCTTGTCAGGTTAGACTCATTATTCTGCATCTATACGCTTGTGTCTGCCGATGCTCTAGTAAACTTTTGGATTGGATTGGATCCCTTAAATGTACTACCAATATCTTTGGACCAATATTTGAAGCTGATACTGCTTTCTCACTCTCCATTTACATGGTAAAAACAACACGGTAAAAAAGAGAGAAATGAACAAGACTCAATTTAAACAATAAAGAAACATTGATTAACAGATCAAACTAACCAATGGACAGCAAATGGAGGGAGCACCAATGTATAACCCTGCCAATGCTTAACATGCATCGCTGCAAAATGCACTGATGAATTGGCCAAAACATGCACATATGGGCTGATGTAGATACAAGATGAAAACACTATTGGCCAAAAGTATTGTCTGGCCAATGTATCGATCTATCAACAGTTTCAACTATACTGCCCCCATATAATACTGACTGGCCTAAGCACTGGAATCTCTGCTACTTTGCAGTTTCAACAACTGCAACCTCTGACTGTTCTTTTTCTAACCAATTGTTATTAGTCTGTATTATTTGGCTATATAAATATGCTTTCATTCTCTTAAAAATGAAAAGGTGCTAAATGACTTACTTTAATCTTTCTTGTTGTTTCAAAATGACACAAAGAGAAAGACAGGCTTATGTGACTGGACCATTAAGCTGCATGACTTCCTTTACTCCAATTGGAGAGTATTTCTTTTCTGGAATCTCAAATCATAATTTGTTAGCTGCCAGTAGGGTACATTATCTCCTTAAAGTTCTAGAGGCAACTTCTATAAATTATGCTTTTTACTTTTGCCCCGTGGTCAATACAAATACTTTTTTCTATCTATAAAATATGAGATGTCAAAGATGCCTTTTAGGGTCAGTCTGTCTGGTTGGCTAGATGAGTAGTGGCAACAAACCAAGTTTATGGATTGCCAGATGAGTGCTCCCTATTAATATTGTCCACTCATGCATTGCAGAAAGATGTTTCTGTTCCTGTCATGGATAGCTAAGTCTCTTCACTTAATTTTGTGAGTAGAACTGTGTGAATTTCTATTTTCTTCATTTGCCTCCTGATTAATTACATTATAACTTAATACCAACTATGCTTCCACACTAGTAGAGGAGAGTCAGTGCATTCACTCATAACATAAACATGCACTCTACACTATAACCTCAGGGGCTAATTTGAGCTTCTATATTTCAGTTTACAGTGGTGAGACAGACACTTCACTTGAGATAAGGGAACAAAGACATTGTTTGCTCTACATAACAATAGCGGGCAATGGGGAAAAAGGGAGGAATGGAAAACACACCTAACCCCAGAGATTTTTTGCAGTTTCTAAACTGACAGCCCTAGGCAAAGGATCATGGCAAAAATGCAATTACAAACAGAAAGGTACGCAGTGAAGGTTGAAGAAGTACAGAAAAAGAACAGTAAAACACAAATCTGATGACCCATAAAAAGAACAAAAAAAAAAATCAAGATATTTTTTATTTATAGCTACACATGTTTTGTTTTTTCTAACAGCACAATTGTCATTAAATTCATAATAGATGCTGGCAACAAACCAGGTACTACATACATAAGAAGGAATTTAATCTAATTAAATCCAAGATACAAGCCCTTGTGAGCAACGCTTTGACAAAGGCCTGGTAGTTTTAATGGTGACATAGGGAAGTAAACAGGTACATTTTGCATGATCAGCAAACCTTCAAGTAAACACTCTTACTATTACTCATCATATTATGCTTTATCTAGGACCAGGTTGCTGGGTTATCAGTCTCAGTGGAGACTCCTGAGGCATTCCTCTTCCCAGGCACTTCCTCTATCTCTGCTGATTGAAAGCTGAGGCATTCTCATGCTTGCCAAGAGACATAGTCTCTCCAGTGTGTCCTGGGTTGTCCACTGGGCCTCTCCCGAATGGGATGTACCTGTAACACCTTCAGAGGGAGGCGTCCAGGGGACATCCATCCAAGATATTGAAGATGTCTCAAGTCACATCACCTGACTCCTCTTGATGTGGAGGAAAAGCGGCTGAACCTTGAGTCTCTCCCAGATGAACAAGCTCTTTATCCTATCCTTAAGGGAGCACCCATTTCATAGTTTTACTATGAAATCTATAAAGAGAAACTTCACAGATATAATTTACAACTAAAAAATGAAAAAGAATCTTTCTTCTCTGAGATTATCAACAAAAACATAAACAACTCTTGTGCCTTATTTGCCACAGTTGACAAGTTAACAAACCCTCCTACCCCTATGGCCGATGAACTCCATTCTAAAAAGGCCAGCAATGACTTTGCAAAGTTTTTTACTGAGAAAATAATAGGTATTAGAAAAGCAGCCATCATCTCCAGTATCAATAAAATCTCCAGTTGGAATAAACTCTGTTAAAATGTCCCAATTCACCCCAGTAAACTGCAAAAGCTTAGAAGACACTGTTCAGCAGCTAAGCTCCTATTCCTGCTGTCTTGATATTAGTGGAACTCACAGCAACCTTTGATACTGTTGATCACTCAATTTTATTAGAGCGTCTGGAAAACTGGGCCAGCTTTGCTGGTACTGCACTGGACTGGTTTGAATCCTACTTGTAGGACAGGGATTTCTATGTGTCAGTAGGAAACTTTAAATCAGATACCAGAAAAATCACACGCTGTGTTCCTCAAGGATCCATTCTGGGGCCCGTCCTCTTTAACATCTACATGCTCCCCTTAGCTCAGATTATAGCAAACAACAAGATCCGTTACCATAAGCATGCAGACGACACACAGCTTTACATGACAATGTCACCAGGTGACTATGAACCCATCAGAGCGTTGGCTAGATGCTTAGAACAGATCAGCATGTGGATGCACCATAATTTTGGATAAAAACAAAACTCACGTAATAATTCTTGGACCAAAAGAAAAGAGATCCAGAGTTAGTTCACAGCTTTAGCTACTACAACTAGGAACCACTCATTATGGCCAAAATCTCGGTATCATGAGGGACTCAGACCTGAACCTTCAAAGGCACATAAAGGCAGTTATGAAGTCAGCCTTTTACCACCTGAAGAAAATTTCCAGAATTAAAGGATTAATGTTCAAGCAGGACCTAGAAAAACTCTTTCATGCATTTATCTTTGCTAGAATTGATTAATGCAACAGTGTGTTCATAGATTTGCCTAAAAAGTCCATTAGACAGCTGCAGCTGATCCAAAACATTGCTGCCCGTGTTCTCACTAGAACTAAAAAAGAAGAGCACATCAGCCCAGTTCTAAAGTCCTTAAACGGGCTCCCTGCAGCTCAGAGAATAGATTTTAAAATCCTTCTGTTAGTCTATAAATCACTGAATGGCTCAGCATCTCAGTACATAACATGCTTATCTAGCTCACCAACTGGTGGTGATCAGTGGACAGCTGCACACCTCCCTTCATCCGAGTGTCTAAGACATGCGGACAAAGGTCAGATGAGACGACTACAAAGTCCATCAGCAACCTCCAATCTAGCGTGTCCTGATGCCAAGTTTACCGATGGACATCCTCGGTGACTTGGTGATGAACAAGTCTGGCTCCTTGCACCCAGTCTCTGCTTCCACCAGGAACGGCATGACAGCTGGGTTGAGGAGATCCTCAGAGTATTCCTTCCATGATTCAAAATTGTCCTCACTCATGGTCAGTAGCTTGACCTAATATGCTGAAAAGCAAGTTAGGCTTTGAGAAACTGATGAAAAAAAATCCCTGTTGCCTTTAGTAAAAAAAGTAGATTAATTTATATGCTGATTGATTTTAGATGTCATGGATGCTCTCCAGTGGCTTTTAATATTCTATTTCATTTAGGAGTGTTTTTTCATAGACGTGCCCGTTTGTGTTGGCCTACACAGATGTTTTTTCGTTATTATTATCATTCTGCTGTTGTTATTTCTGATGGTCAAAATATGTTTACAAGCACACAGAATCTCTCTCCATCCCGTGGATTTTTACCAGTGTCCCTTGTGGCTACAATGACTGCAGAAATGTTAGCATGTCAGTTTGCACTTTCAGAAGCGCTTTTTGCAGGTGGTAAATGTTTATATATGCATATCCTCCGCTGATGAAATGTCGTGGTTTGGTCTTGACACACAAAAAATGTATGTAAGCTCTTTCTGCTGAATTGCAAATGCAAATCGCTTTGCATATTCTGGTCTGCGCAAATAGACATGTTTGCGCATGCTTTAAGCTGTGCAAAGCTTCTGAAGATCAGGCTTTAACATTGTCAACAAGATCTACGTACCTTTTCAGAGCCAAATATACAATACTACTACTAGTAATGAGGAAATCTTTATATAGGTTACAGGTTGAAATAAAACCAGAATATATAATAATTTGCATATAACACCAGTAGTTCTTTCTAAATACTAGACAGTACAATAGATTAGATATACCTTTACTTAGATCAAAGCACAAAAAAAATACATTTAAGTCTTGTTTTTTTCTGTCACTGAAAGCCTGGATGTATTGCTCACTGTTTGATGGACATGGTAAAAGAACTTTAATATAAATTAAATATATAAATCAAGATGTCTCCAGTAAACACAAATTCCCTCTGCTTCTGGTTTTATGGTGTTAGGCTCATCAAATAAAATAGAAGATCTATTTTGTTTGTAACAAACTTGCAATTTATTTGACAAAAATATTGAACACCTAAGCTTCATTAAAAGATGTAGCATATACTTTAGGTCATTTTATTTTTTTTTTTTCAAATCATCCACAAACTATACAAGTTTGAAATGCATTAACAAATGAGAGTCATAAATATTCAGACTTTCATGTAAATGTTGTGGCCATGAAAAATTAAACAGAGCCACAGGACTTTGATTAAATTGACAGGAAAGCAGCAAGAGGCAAATTATCTTGCTGTGGGTAAAACATTTTCAATGTTTAGAGTATTTGACTGCAGATCAAGAGGTCTGACTAAAATCTGAATACCTCCAGCTATACAGCAGCATAAATATGATGTTACATTTGCTTTTGAACTTTACCAAGTCTAAATTGAGAAGTTTGGGAGGAATGAAAGGATACAGTATTTACACGATGTTGTAAATAACCTCATTATTTGTAAGTTATTTCAGTAGTTTTCATTCCAATATTTTTATTTAACAGGTTCTCCAAGTTTTAGATGAATGCAGGACTATGTTCCGTTTTTTATTCAGTGTGGAAAAAGATTAAAACATGCAAAATGCAAACCTTATTTCTGTATTTGTATGATTTTTTAAATATCCCTGAATACACTTTCTGTAACCTTCACAAAATAACTGGTTGTTTCAGGCAGTTCTTTAGTTCATTATTTTGTCAACAAAAACTTGGAGCACTTGGTTTGGCTGTTTTTGAATATTTGAATTTGTTGGATTGTTTCAGGAGAACCATATTTAACTACAGATGGAGAGGGCTCAAGTTTGGTCTGAATGTCCTCTTTTTGAGTTTGCATAAGTATTCTGTTTCAGATGCTTGCTGTCTGCAGTTTTCATTATTACTTGTTGAAAAGCTTTTTTCTACAATTTAGCTACACATAACAGATTACCTTTGTGTATATTACTTTTTTGTTTAATCTATTGACGACTTTTAATAAAACATGATTATAAAACAGAGACAAACACATGCTTTGCTCATAATGCTTGTGCAATTAAGGTTTATAATGTTTGACCCTGCCCTGACTGCCTTTTCCTTTATAGCAGATTCAGTGCAGGCCAACTAAAAATAAACAGTACAAAGAATATATCCTGTGATCTGTTTGCTTTGTCATAGATACATCATAGCAGGAAATTGTTATCCATAAATGGGTGAACTAACTATAACATTTGAAAAAAAATCTGAACATTTAATGTATAACTTTTTATTTATAAAAAAACAAAAGGGGCCAAACTGAATCAATCACTTTTAAATAGTTAAAACAGATCTTGTGAATTAAAGATCTTAATTTGATTATAATACTATTTTTACTTATTGTGATTTAGAACATTAGGAGGGTATTTGGTTTAGAATAAAACATGTTGTGTTTCAAGTTTAATAGATAACTATTAAAATATACTGTAGTTGTCAGGAGGAACCTTTCAGATACCAAGGCTTTAACATTAATTTATTTTTGTTTATTCTGTTCTATTTTATTTCAATGCTTACAATGTTCCCTTTTCATTATATTGTTAATAAGATTTCACATTGCTGTCCTTGCTCATTAATGTCGAAAAGTTTAGGAATTACTTAGACACCAAGGCAGATCTACCTTAACAGAGTTTGGAAAATATTTACAAAGTTTGTTTTAGGTTCTAGAGAAGGAACAGAAATGCAAATTATGTGGGTATCATTAACTTTATGTCAGAGGTATGCTTTGATGAAGGGAGCAAAGCTCAGTGGCAGAGCACTAGAGTGCAGATTAAGAGATCTGGAGTTCAAGTCTTAATGCCCCCTGAGAGCAATTAAATTCTATGAAAGGTTAACAATTTTTACACCATGATACTTGCAATAACCCTAAAGTTGATTGTGTTGAACTACACCTTTCTGTTGTATATGCAATTGTTTGCCTTTTCATTTACTCTAAACTACAAGATACAAAACTGGCTTGTGCTTTGTTGTTTAACCTGTATGATTAATACATTTGTCACAAACTTTGTCTCTTAGATAAAATGTTGTGTGTTCTGAACTTCTTCACTAACGCACAAGGCATCTAGCAACAAACTGCACTAAAATATCTGAAACTGACTAAAAAGTTTAAAATACAACCACCTAAAATTTAACTTCACAAATATATTTTGTTCCCTTATTGAAGTTCCCTAAATACTAGTTAGTTAGTGAATGGGAACCCAGAGAAATTACTGTAAAGCTCCAGGAAACTGACATCAGATTTTTACTGGAGCATATTAGAAAAACACTTAAGATGGATGATAAATGGGTTTTTCTTGGGATTGTTCACAGCATCATTATTCGTTATCACTGCTTCTAATTTGAACTGTTATCTCCACTTGGTATTTTTTTCTTTTTATCTTGCTGCTCTTCTTATTCCAAATCAATCCAGGTCTTACTATCCCTTGCATCAACGCTTTGGGCTTTGTCATATTTGATAACCAAACTGTTAAATTATTATAAAGAGAAATAAGTGCACTTGAATAACCTTGTGGGACTAATAAGACACTAGTTGAGCCTCATTGTACTCATGTTCACTTTTTATTTTCATTTGAGGCCAAATTGGAAATATTGTTTGCCCACAGGTTAATCCTGGGTTTAAAGGGGATATCAGGTCCTTTATAGGTTAAATCTATTTGTGATGAGAAGTGACATGTTAGATCCTAATTCATTGACTGTGTAACAGAGCTGCATGTGAATTGTAAGACGTGAATTCTGTTGACATATGCAAACTAATTTATTATTGATTCAAGTCTGGTTTGGCTTCCCTAATTCATACCCACTTTAGAGTTTATAAAGGTGTATTATTAGGATTCGATCACAGGAGACAGTCAATTTGTCCAATGGCATCGCTTAGCTCAGTTTCACAGAATTGTTGTTCCTGAGCTGCCACATTGTGTTCTGCCTGAGCGCATTTACTGCATCAATATCAGACCAACAACTTGCTATCTCATTTTCCGCCCCGGTCCCGACCTCTGTTTTCAGTGTGCTGACCATGTCCTATTGCACATTACAGAAGTTGATAGTCTTACCAGCAGAGCTGCTGCCAGCATTTTTCTTGTAGACCAAATTTTCTAGGTCACAGCAATCTGTGCCTTTCTATTTATTGGCTCAAAAACCTAAGAAAAAAAAAAAACAAGTTAGAAGAAAAATCTCCAGAAACTCAAAACATTTCTTTATTTACTTCTGTTAATTGTTTATTCTTAAATTATTTTAAGCAAAAGTATTAAGGACAGTCATGACAATGAGAACTGTTTGTCTTTGTAAAGTTTAGGGAAATTCAAATAATGAGATTGTGATTTAGGCAAAAGGGACAAATGTATCCCTGTAAAATGAACAGTGAAGTTAAACATTTACCTTCAAAACAAAAATTCCAAAATGAATTTAAATGAAAGATTCACATGTCTGTCTATGTGTTTTGCTTTTATTATAATTTAGAGTATTTTAACTGATGTCATTTATTACTGTGAGAATGAGATATACAATATTGCATGTTTTTTTTTATTATTTTTATTTATATCTATATCACCTGTACTTCTCTGCAAAACCAACATAAGTCTTCCTTGTAACACTGGCTTCTAACAAGTTCCAAGCTGTCAACACACTGTTGTGCAGCCCCATGATGATGAAGAAGAAAATATATATTTTTCCCAAACTCTGACAGCAGCCTGAAAAACTACACAAACAATGTTGCTCCACACTGTCAGAGGGCTTTGATCAGAGCTGTCAGTCACTGCTCAGAGAGTCATGCTGCTGTGTTGTTGGAACTTTGTCCACCAAGAACCACGAGACGCTCGTCTTCCCAAACTGACTTATTTTGGAGGACTGGAAGCATAATCATCAACATGATAATCACCTGTGAGATGCAAGTCTGTAAGCACTTACCTCCACGATATGAAATGCCGATCTGTATAACCATAAGAACATAAAACAGCACAGGAAGTTTGTTTTGTTTAGGCAAACATCTGTCCGTTAGAATCTGTTTAACACACCATTTACGCACATGCTGCAATGCAAAAGTATTCATTCGATCATCCAGTTTCAATAACTTGTAGTGTTTAAGATTTTGGAGCCAAGCATCCAAACTGTCTCTACAAATATTAGTAAAGGAAGGGTTCAATCTCATTAGCTCAATGA
Organism: Jordanella pulchra; assembly: GCA_034780135.1. Taxonomy (NCBI): domain Eukaryota; kingdom Metazoa; phylum Chordata; class Actinopteri; order Cyprinodontiformes; family Cyprinodontidae; genus Jordanella; species Jordanella pulchra. Next base: position 1,636 of record JAUZNJ010032042.1, on the reverse strand, counting down.
ATACTAGAATCACCGTGATCAAATCCTGATGCAAATTAAGTCCTTTCCTTCCTACAAAATATTCAACAATCAAGTGTTACAGCTATTAGTCTTTAAGAATGTGAAAGCAGTTGGGATGGCAGCAACTCAGCCAAGAATTAGAAGGAAACTTGTAGAGCAATGGAAACATGTTTTCTAAAAGCATGAGTCACACCTCTAGATATGACGATCCAGTAAACTTTCAGCCCTGTAGTTCCATGGAAATAGTAGTTCAGAAAACTAAGACATTTTGGACAATTTCATGCTCCCAACTTTGTGGTAACAGTTTGAAAAAAATCTATCCCTGTTCGGTAAGGGACTAAAAAGACATGGATGAGGGAGTTTGGTAAGCTAAGCCTTTACATTAAATATCAGTGTCTGACCACACAAATGTGCTTTAGGAAGAATATTGTTCAAAAACTCCAATAAATATTCCTATAAACAAAGTAAAAGAAAAAGTTGATCAGACTTTCTTATTACTCCAGTGTACTTGAAGAGGACTTTATTTGTAAGACCAATAGGGAAGTTACCATGACTTTAAAGTTCAGCTAAATTATAAATGGCTTTCAAAATATTTTAGAAATAAGAATATAAGAAGTGTGTTTAATTCAGCCCTGATGCATTGATGTTTTAAGCAAACTTCTGCACTTCTAATAGATCATTGTATGTACCTGCATCCTTTACACATCTAATGAGTGATTTTTTTTTAATTGATTTTTTTTTAAATAGCTCAACTTCAGTCCCCTTAAATGGAGGGTTTATGTTGTAAATGTGTGGTGAATACTAATACAAATCACAATTAATTAAAAAATATGTAATAAAACTATGTAGTCTTTCTTCAGTTTGACAATTATAAACAGCTTTCTGTTAGTGGATTGCATACAATCAAAATTAAATAAATGTAACTCATTGTTGTAATGTGATAAAAGGAAGTTCAAAAGTGTGTTAAAATTCCACAAGGTATTGTGAATAAAACATCTGCAATACACAAAAGAGTAGCTACATTTTAAATATGCAAAGATACTGTTGGTCGTCCAATATGCAGAGATGGCTTTTTCACTTAGAAATCAATGCTAACACCATTCCCACTAAGCAGCACAAAGACACGTTTAGTACATTATCTGAACTTAGTTTTTACCTTCTTTATATGTAACCATTAAGTAATTGCTGGACAGGTTCATAAAAGTGACAGAAAGGTGTTTTACACACGGTTTACTTTGCTGCTTAAGACCATGTGTGGTAATGGTACAGATCAATCAGCAACTGCTGACTCATCATTCACCCTTCGTCCATGCTGTCTCTGGTTAAGCTAACTGGCCCCATTTTGACCATTAAATTGTCATGTGTTATGAGTCAGACCATGGTGCTTGGCAACAAATGTTTGGCAGGATGTTTGAAGAATGACACTCAGAGAGCATGGTCTGCTGCACACAGAAAGCAGTCATTACCGCTGACAAGCAGCACCTATCTTCCTCATTAGGGCTGAATCTCCAAAGCACAGTTCAACTCAGCCAGCCTTTTATTTTTAATAAGAGAACTGTAGATGTCTATCTATCTATCTATCTATCTATCTATCTATCTATCTATCTATCTATCTATCTATCTATCTATCTATCTA
>JAUZNJ010032041.1:0-13890 GCA_034780135.1 Jordanella pulchra | reverse complement strand
TCACACTGAGCCTGGTTCTACTGGAGGTTTCTTCCTGTTAAAAGGGAGTTTTTCCTCTCCACTGTTGCTACATGCATGCTTGGTGTGATGGGTTGCTGTCGTTGAGTCGATGCAATCAGCTGGTTTTCCTTAGGAAACCTTTAAATGATTTTACTGTGGGATTTCACTGATATGTCTTTGTAAAGTGTCTTGAGATGACATATGTTGTGAATTGGCTCTATATAAATAAACTGAATTGAATTTAATAGGGTGAAAAATGCGACATAAAATATTAAAAATACAATGAGGGTTAACGGTTCATGTAGCTTAAAACATATTTTTTTAGTTATTTAAATCAGTCCTTAACTCTCCTAAGAAGTTACTCTGTCTCCACTGTATTTTACAGTTCAATGCACAGGTGTGATCAAGTGTAAAACTTGAGTGACTTGGTGCAATATGATGTGACTCTGTACACCTCTGACTTCCAGTACCAGACAGAGTTCTGTCATTGACAGAAATACTGGGCTGACTCTGCAGTAAATAGGATGCATCACAAATGGAAAGAAGCCGAGCACAGGGATATGGTGAACCACTTTGTGGCATGATGTGAAAATAACGATCTGATCCTGAATATAAACAAAACAAGGGAGGTGGTTGTAGATTTCAGAAGAAACAGGAACAACTTAAATGTTATTAACATCATAAGAGAAGAGGCAGAGGCGGTGGAGGAGTATAAATATCTTGGTGTTCACCTCGACAACAACCTGGACTGTAGACACAACTGAGAAGCCGTCTACAAGCAAAGTAACTTGAGTTGATAACACATACTGCTGCAGCTGTGTCTCCTTACCTGCTTTCCACAGCGAAAAACCAATGTGTTAGATTTACAGTGTTGGTGTCGTATGTTAAAGCACAGTCATTTATTTGACGAATTTCGGTTTGTACCTTATTAGCTGGAACAACTATGACAGGTTTGAAGGTGAATTATCAAGGAGTTTCATCTCAACACATTATCAACATGCTAACATTGGTATAGCGCTTCAGCAACTGTTTGACTTGAACATATTAGCAGGTTGAGGTTAGTGTTTTGGAGACTGGAAAATGTTTTTTTTTTTATCTCTCCTTTTGGTGTCTGTGGGAGAGCTGATGAAACAATGTGTGTTTAAGGTGACTCTCAGAAAATTATAGTTATTTTTTTTTATGTTCTAGTGGAATTTATTTTTGTGTTGTTTTTGAAAGTAGGCATCCAGGAAAGAGAGAGGGGAAGACATGCGGGGACCGAGGCATCCGTACATGGTCTCACACTTAACAACTACAACAACGAAAATCATAGTATTTTTATTAAGCTAGTTAAAGACTTATTCGAGCAGCATATTGAGGCTGTCCTGCTAAGACTTTATTCGGGGAAAAATATCTGTTGCTAGTAAGGAAATCCGGCCGGAGAGCCCACAGCATCCTAAACACCATTGGTGAGTTATAAAACAGAACGTATAGGTTTTGCTGTGCGATCCCACAGAAAAGCAGCAAATCTACGTCAGAATAGCTGAAAAAAATTCCAATCTTTGACCTGCAATGGTCTAGTCAAAGTTCTGATCTCATTTTTAAAATTCTGCCAGTACCCTACTAATAAAATAGCAGGGTACTATAAGTTTTGATTCTTTGTGACTCTGATGGACCATGATGGGAAAAACAGAAGTCATGATCTTGACTTCAATAACATGATCGACAGGACATGCAGCAAGGAGAGGAACTATGGTGGTCTGTTAGAGTTTGAACTCTTCAGGAGAAAACTTCTGTCACTCTGAGGCATTAAGGGAGCAGAAGACACCCTAATCTCAAATCTTAAAGGAACATCAAAGTAGTATTGTAGTTTTTCTTGACAAAGAGAGGAGTTCTTTTGGATGTACTTCAAAAAGATTTAAAGCGTCACATCTTTTTAACCACTTACTCAGACTTTTTGGTTCAAAGGTTGCTTCACACACAGTTTCACATTTTTAATCGGTGTAAAAACTCTTAACACTTTAAACTTTGTTCAGCTGCCCTGAGTTCCACTCAGCAGCTACAGAGTACCTCTGAAATAATGCATGTTTCAAATTCAAAATTAGACTAAATTACAACTTCCCTTAAGTTTGTAAGGTAAAACCTTCAGGTTCTCTACAGAAACGTATACAATAAAGAAAACAAGGAAATACAGTATACTTAGGATATAAAGAAATGTAAAACACATTTAGAAAATAAGGTCATCTTTTATCAAGCAGTTAACTGAAATAAAATATGAACCCCATTTCAGATTACTTCTTTGTACGCTGTATGCTTAAATGTGTCAGAAAATCAAAGACATTTTTTACAGCAAACAAACATAACCTGATAAAACACAAAATGCAGTTTTCAAATGACACTAAGCAGATGATGTAACTTGTTCTTAAACAATTATTTATGCTCAAAGATCCTTCAGTCTGCTGGATTAAATACATTTTTTGCAGAGAATGGTGAAAAGGATCAATGTATCACAAATGCCAAAAGGGGGGCACGACCAGTAATTTTTTTATTAATAAATGTCATTATTTCAAACACAGATGTTTTATTTAATCAGGTTATCTGTGTCAGATTAAACTTTGTACTTGATAAGTGTAAATAAGTAGATAATATGTTTGATCAAGACGTTTGTAAGAGGCATACCTTCTTTATAGCACGTTGTTTTTAAATGTATTCTTCACAAATGAAACTGATTTAAAATACTGACACATTTAACAAGCTCAACATGAACAGAAACACAGAGATTTCCACATCTGGAGCATAACATCATTTAGAAAAATCAAACCTTTAATGTGAAAACACAAGAGCACGGGAGAAATTAAAACAAATCCAGAGAAATCAGCTGTCTGAGAATTTATGTCATCCATTCCTATGGAATAAAAGTTGCTTAATTGTTTTAGAATATGTACTTCAATAGTCTAAGACAATCAGATAAGTAATATATGAAATTGTTTTTCTCGTTGGGTCTATATCACTGCTTTAAGATGAGGGGAAAGAAAGTTAAATGTTTAGGAATGGCTACAAAAAAAGTAGTTATTAATAAGTAAGCCATCATTAGTCTACCTCTAATAAAGATAAACAGAAAAACAATTCAACATCGTCTTGGCCTTGTGGAACTAAAATCTGTGGATTTCTGTTGCTTTTACAAATCAACATTGGAATAAAAATGATCTGTAATATTTAGTGCAGAACTAGATCACATTTATATTGACTCTTCGTATGAAAGAAGGAAAGATTTTTTTTTTATGTAATTGTGGAAAGCAGTAAAAAATGAGTCATGTCCTGTCAACGGTTGTGTGTAAATAACAGCCAGTCCAGAAAAAAAAAATCATCCAGAGGTTTTTGTTCCATTGTCTCATATTTTTCCACCTTCCTCTCTCCGCTAAAGATCCATCTGAAACACACAGAGGCGTAGGATAAAACATGGGCCTCAGACATCAAAGAGTGTCTGTGACTGACATGTAGAGGCACATTAAAGATGCAGTGAATCTCAGGCACAAACACGACATGTTACAACATTTTTGTCGTTCAGTGTCACTGTCGGTAGAGAAGGGAATGTTGTGCAGAGCGAACAGAGCTGTCTGACTTACTGTGCTGAAATGAACAATGCAGGTGATGGCGATGACGAGAAGGCCGATGATGACTGAAGCTATGGAGACATACAAGGCGTTCTTGCCCAGCCTCCTGGAGCCGTCATAGTCACCACGATAATAACTGTTTCTGGACTGGGGAAAAAAATAAAATAAAGATAGAAATAGTTTAACTTTGTACTGTAGCCAGGCTGTGGATTTTTAGCCTTTGTAATTTACATCTTTGGTTGATTAATTACATCTTTTAAAATGTTTGTAAGCCCAGGAACTACAGCTGCACCTATCAGTGGTTTTAGTAATCGATTAATCTACCAATAAAATGTAGAATTAATATTAAAACAGATACTTTTGGTAAATTAAAAGTTTACAATAAAAATTTGGAAAATAAAAAAGCAACCTTCATTTGGTATTTTAAATGAATTTCAAACAGAAAAACATGTAAACATATGTAGATTTAAATGTGAGTGTATTTTATATATAAATATATCATATCCTCTTTAATCAAAGTATGTGTATATTTTATGCTGATAAATGTTTTTAGTGTATATTTGTGAGTCATTTTGTCTTAAATACTCCTGATGATTTGATTACCAAATTACTTGAGGATTATTTAAATAATCAAATAATAATCATTAATTCAAATAATCATTTTAGCCATAAAAGGAACAGTTACATTTTTATCTGTTAATTTGTAAAAAGTAGTGAGGTCTCTATACCTTCCCAGCTGGGAGTCTCAGCACAATTCTGTCATGATTTCATGGCAATAACTTGATTATTTAACCCACATCCATTTACCCATCAGCTCTAACCAGCTCTCCTATCTGAGGAAGAAAAATATCAAACAGGAATTCTAATAACTCTCTTCAGGAAATGAATGTCTTCTAACCACGTCTCTGTAAAAGACCGGATTTGTTGAATGTTTGACATGTTGTTAACCCATCAACAGATACTCCAGCCTTTGTTGTGGATCTCTGTAGCTCCTCCATAGTAACAAATAATAATAATGCTTGCCCTCTTGCTTGCCCTGTCCGTTTAGAAGTTAGGACATGCCTTGTTATATATTTAAGTTTTGGCCTGTTTTATCTATTTTGAGGATGAACTGTTGTCAGATGTTCACAGCTCCAGGTATTATTTTAAAACCTAAGAAGGCTTTGATTGTTTTTAGTTTTTTTCCCAGATCTGTATTGGTCTTTGTGATGCTGCTTCCTCAAATAATATCATCTAAAGATTAATCCTGGCTCTATACTGAGATAAAATGATAGCTGGTTGAATTTATTTCTATTATTTTGAAGAGTTCTGAAGGCAAAAATGTTGCGAACAAGTTAACAGTTTGCTTTTTCTGAACAGAAATCCTCTGAATCAACAGGAAAACATCTAAAACTTCCAAGACACCAGCCATCGAGGACTGTCTTGGTCTGTTGCATCTAATCATGTAATACAATGTTATATTAAACAAAAACCCAGGACTACAGATTTCAGAAAAACAACTAAAAAAAAACAACTTTCACAAATGTAGAGAATAGCAAACGCTCTCCATTTCGCAAACTAAAAAAATGACTGTTCGTACATTTACACATGAAGCAATAGTATTGTAGCAAGCATATTGGCTCCTTTTTCTTCCTGTTTTCTTACTGCCAGCACTGATAAGACAGAACTTATCGTGGAGACCTGTTGTTTGCCCTAAAAGTCCTCATTGATTAGACCATTTTGGAGACAGCCCAACTACATAAGGTGTGAGGAAGGGCTGCACCGGTGCGCTGTTAGTGACTGATTCATGTATCAAGAAGGTCCTGGTCTTAGATGCTGCACTTGGGTCTTTTTGCGTGGAGTTTGCATGTTCTCCAATGTGTTTGTGTGGGTAAAAAATAGTATTTCCAAAAGCCTGTAAAAAGTCTTGGGTCAATTGAATAGTTCAGATAGTTGACCCTACTTTGGGTCCTTATCAACCAGTTTGGGGTCTTGAGATTTACAAGCTAAACATTAAAAATTTATGCTTACATGCCTAAGATATAAAATCAACTCTTAAAATGAAAAAGACAGGTACCCTGTGTCTCACCAAATGATTGACACCTGATCCTGCAAGGCAAGCTGGTATGAACGATGGATGGATGTTTTCAGTGTAAACTGGATTATATACATAAGACTGGTTTTCAGATAAAGATCGGGAAAAAAGCATCGAAAAAAAAACAGGCATCATTAGAACAAAAAAACAAGATTAAAGTTCTGCTGTCATCAGAATCTGTACACGTCTCTTCTCATTTTCCAAAACAGAGGATAAAAATAGAAGATGCAGTTTTCTAAGAGGCAGATCAGGCTTCATCACATTCACTCAGGTCAGAGGACAGTGTCAGCACACCACTTTAAAACGCCATTTCCTTCAGCATGTTGGCCAAAGTACTTGGTAAAATCCAGCCTAGTTGGTCTGTGCAGTCCATACATACCATGACAGAGAAGACCAGGGCCACTATGTTGACGGGATATGCCGGACAGAAGCAAGCCAACATAGTCACACAAAGGTAGCTCTGGAGGGGAGGTGGAGGTTCCTGCTCCTCTAAATAGAAAAACGTGCTCCCGCTAAGAGAGCTTTTGGTTTGTGAATCTAGCACACCGACTGCCATTGACGTCCAAAAGAAAAAAGGTATGAAAACAACTACAGCACCCCAAATAAAACAGATTAAAACAATCCCAAAACAGGGGAAAGGAGTGAAGACAAAAGATGGGAAGGAAGCTGGAGGAGCTGAAGTTCGACGTTTATCCTGAAACCAAAAGAAGTCGTTCTTTAGATATTATTCCGTTTTACTTCTGTGGGTTCTTGTGTTTGTTAGCAGAGAGAGGTAAAAGGAGAGAGGCGAAAGAGGATCTGTGACCCTGCTGGCCTCTGCCCAGCTCTTCATATGTGGGGGGGATCAGACCACCGCGTCTCTGGTACCTCACACAGCTGACCCAAGTTATTCAGAGTGCACCACAAGTGGTATATACAGGCTGTATTTTTTTTTATTTTAGGGTAAAGTTAAACAGAGAGTGTATTGCCATAAAAATGTATGTATTCATGTGCTTTCATTTTTCACCACCTGTAGAGCAGCAGCTGCTCTGCTGTTTATCCCCCTGTGCTTTAGGTTTCTCTAATATACTGTACATGTAGATCCTCCCAGGATTATCAGGGAAAAAGAGTTGCTGCAGTACAATAAATGTCAAACCAAAGTCAAACTTTGATTTCTTAATCATTTATACAAGATGAGGAAATATCTTTTTTTATTGTTTTTTTTTCAGAAGCCATTAGAGTCTTATCATTAAAGTCTCTACTTAAAAAAAAATCATATTTGTCAAATGGAGGACATACAAAAATAAACCCCATGGCATTATAGACCCTTCAGCCCTACTTCACAGTGGCTGAGTTGGATTTTTAACAAAGTACCATCCTCTATCTTTAGTCCCATCTGACCAAAGAAATAATTTCAAGGTAACCTTTCAGGAGGCTATGGCTCTACATGTTTAGATTTATGTTTGTACGATAGAAAATGACTTTTTTTCTGTCTTCTAAAAGACCTGTTTGCATATGGGTCTATCGACTGTAATAACAGGTCATTTGCTTTGGAGATGTTTTGCTGTGTTTTACCCTTTCCATTACAGGTAATGGCAAGACGAACTCCTCACAGCTGGAGTTCGTTTTTAATTTTTAAAAGGGGTGAATTTTTTGGGAGATAGTTCCTAATTTAAAACATTAAAAACACCAGCCTTAGCTGAAGGGATCTCTTGCCTTTCCTGTTTTGAAGAGTGGCTGCAGGAAATGGGTTTTAAGGTTTTATTCTATTAAAAGCAAGGCGTTTTAAGGTAGTGTTTTCATTTCTAGACACACAATTCAATTCAGAATGACTGTTCATCCCAAAGGGAAATTACACTTTGTTGTAGTTCTTATGCTGGTTTTCTTTAGAGCTGAGGAAGGCTATAAGGTGGAAGGATCTCCTGTAGAGGTCTGTGTTACAACAGAACTGGAGAAGCCTCTGACTGAAGACACTGTTGTCTTTATATCAGCCTGATGAAGAGGATGCTCATGTTTGCCCATACTATTCTTCCTTTTAATCCTTTTTGTTATTAAAAATAACTTCTAGAGCATCTAGAGGAGTTCCAGAACCTTCCATAATAACTTGTTGAGCATCTTTAACTTTAGAAAAGAGTAAAATATAAATTATTTCTAAGGTGATATTGTGCCACTGCAATGAAAGATTTTTTTATGTTTTTTGTTTACAGTTTGATCATTAGGATAAGTATAAATAGGGCGTTTAATGCATTTTTTTGTTTTTATTTAAACTCTTTAAAGAAACCATGATGCTCAAGTTGATAAACTAATGATAAAAAGTACAAACACGTTTGATCAAAAATACTACTACAAACTGCTTTAGAATAATTTATTAGGAACTTCAATTGAAATATTCAGAAAACAAAAATAAAAAAGGAAAGCTTGGCGAGGGGACAGTCAGAATCATTACCTGAGCCCACAGGGAGCTCCACTCCAAATATTGGCCTATTTCCATACATCACCAAAAACCAAAAGGCATCTTTAAAAGCAACATACAAGGGGGGGAAACATCTCAAAACAGAAAAATATAGTTCTTTTTTTTCTCCCAGAAAATAAGTCTTAATGCCGCAGAATTTCCCACTTCTTGTCTGCTATTACCAATAATAGTACTATTTTCATTTGTAAGGTAAAAAATAACTTATTGCTTTATTGTACGTTTAAAAAGTTACAGTGTTGGTGTCCAGCAGTAGTTTCTATTTATTTTTTAAACAAAGTCCCAGTCTGTCTGACAGACGAGCTGCTGGCTTCCTGTGCCAGAGAAGAGGCTAAACAGGCAGGCAACTTTTATTTTGTTGTTTTTACAAAACTGTTCCTGCTTCTCCTGCCAGCCAGCGGCGTCTCATAGCGAGCTCCTGTATCAGAACCGACCGGGAATGTCACCCTGTTCCATTTCTGGTCCCCCGCCCTGATCCACATGGAGCAGAAACATTAAAATTAACATTAATATGTTGGTTTCAGAGAAGCACATATTTAGCAGAAATGGGCCAGAAATACAGGAAAGCCAAAAATGAAACAGGGTGATCTCTTTTTTTTTTTTAGTACCAAAGGAAAAAAGGCAATCAAAATGTTCCTCCGCTGCCAAAAGTAGTTCCATATTACACTCTGGATGTATACGCACAAACACGGACTCACACACGCTCAGACGCAGCCACATGCACCTTCGAACAGTGATAAGAGGACAGAACAGGATTGTGATCTTTTTTTTTTTTTTTTGTCTTTTTTCACAACTGCGTTCTCTGAGAGTGTCCTTCATTTGTCTTCACGGTGGACAGCACCGCATAAAAGAATCATTTATTTCAATAAGAGAACAGTAAAACAGAAACATTAAGAGAACCGCTCAAAAAATATATATATATATATAATATTTTCAAAAAAGAGGAAGTCAAGCAAAACCCAAATCCCTAATTTCTCCTGCTTTAAGGTCGTAACTGTTCCATAAGTCCGTGGTGTTTATCTGAAACAGGCAGCAAGTAGATGCAAGAGTCAAAGCAGTATTTTTAAGGAAATAAACCAAAAGAAAAGGGATGACTTTCTTTTTCAAACTTCCAAAGCCTAAAAAGCTCCTTCAATTGTTCTAAATAAAGAACTGCTGCAATGGATCTTCTACAGCTTTAAAATAGTTAGTCATCTAAGACATCTGAGTTGTTTTTATCTCAAATGTGCGGCATGAAGATGCAGGAGTCTAGCTGGCATTTCTGAAGGAGTAAAGCAATTAAAAATGGGATGACAATGGAGAGAAATGGATAAAAAAGGCCATCTAGACAGCAAACCACTGGCATGTGTTTTCTCCTGCCTTGTTATGGGTCATCCTTACATCGGCTGTATGAGGAGTCCTTCTAGCATTTATCAGAAGGTAAAGCCAAAAAAAAAAAAATTGTTATAAATGGAGAAAATAGGCCAGAGAAGATCCTGGAAATGTATTCATGAATCCATTTTCTTATTTTAAGGTGATTTATCTTCCATAAGTCCACTGTGTTTAACTTCAGTTGCATGGTCATTCAAGAGTCAAACTCTCACTTTTAAAGAAGTGAAGGAAAAATAAGATTTGGTCAATTAACGGAGCAAATATCACCTGACAAACTCCTAAAAACGCGCATCTCAGCAATGCACTGAAGTGACACAAAAGTGGACTGGCCCACAGTGTGCACATCTGCATATTCATACTGGTAAAGTAGTGAGATGCTTGGAGACAGTAGCATATGACATCCAGTCAAAAACCAACCAATGAGAATCCCCTCCATCCCACCCCACCTTTATATACAATATCTTACAGGAAGACATAAAAACATTGCTTTAAAACCAATTAAAGAATACAATACCTTACAGATTATCATTATTATGTCAATATTAATAACAATATTACAAAGGTTTTTGTTTTTAAAGACTACCAAAATATACATTTTTTCTTCTTCTTCTGTGTTTTCAGTGACAGTTGCAGTGTAAAAAAAGGATTTTTTTTGTTGGGTTTGTTCTTCCTTTGTTAAAAATGCCCCCATCTCACATATTTTTGTTTGTTTGTTTGTTTTTCACCACATCAGTAACAGCTTTGAAAGATTTCATGATAAAATAACACATTACATTATAATAAAATCATTTAGAAAAAAAAAAAGTTACAACAGTTCGTCCTCCTCCTCCAACGGCTTCTCATACAATTTCCTGCAGTTTTCTCCTCTCATCTTCCATAGAGGAAACAAAAAGATGACCGAGGAAGGATGATGGGGTTTGGCGGGGGGCTAGTTTGAGGAAAAAAGAAAAAAAAGAAAAAAAAACAAGAAACGAGAAGAACCGGGGACGTTACGTCGAAGTGAGATTAGTACAGCGAAACAAGAGTTCAGTTTTTAAAAAGATCTTCAGTCGGTGGGTGGAGCCACGTGGTGCCAGGAGAGCCCGCTGGAGACCTGTGGCCAGCCAATCAGATTGTGCCGTCAAAGGGCAGCCAGCGTTCTGATTAGCGCAACAGCAGACAGAGGAGGAGCCCTCCGATCCTCTGTGACCTGAGCCTCCTCAATGGTAGCCATTAGTGAACGCAGTGGCGATCAGAGGACCCTGAGGACACAGTGATGACAATGAATGCACTCTTTGTGAGTACATATGTGCAGCCTTGCATGTTATTTACTGTAACAGGCGTGACCTACCCCTAGACCGTGACCGAACCCTGTGCTGGGGGCGGGGCTGGCAGCACTGATGTAGGTGCTGACTCCTGAGTCTTGGTTGGCTGCGGCGTACAGGTCAGCCATTGGTCCGGGGCTGCTGGTGCCCAGGAAGCCAGCTGTGCGTGATGGGGTGGAGCCTGAGAGGCAGAGGAGACGAGTCAAGCTTGGACACCAGAGGGCTTCACACACACATGCTTCTAAAAATATGCTTTTTATTTGTTCAAGCAAGGCTTTGTGCAAACATTCTATGTAGGGCGAGCGCCCAAATAGAAAATAAACACTCAGAGTCACAGACGTACCTCTGACTACTGCTGCTGCCGCTGCTGCCATTGGACCGTATGCAGTGAGGGGAATGGCTGAGGATTACATAAGAAGCCACGTTATAGCACAAACGCCTCATTGTGGAATCGCTCTGATATCAGATCATAAAGCAATAATCTACAGCTCAGTGTGGCTGAATCTACATCTGCTCACACATCTGTCCCGTCATTTCAATCCAACTGCTAGATGTGGGGAGGGGGTAAAAATGCACCCAGGACACAACATACAGAAGCATCTGGCTCTGGGTTATCTAGAATAAGAAAAAAAAAAACAAACACGCTGCGAGTCACATGTCCGAGTGAGGAGTTTTGAACCTGAAGGTTTAAAAAAAGCACAGCTGCAACGAGATGCTCGTAGATCTGGGTCATATGTATAAAATAACCCAAACTAAAGGTGGCTGGAAAGGGCAAAAAAACCCAGAAAACTCTCACTAAATGGCCTTTATGTAAGAACTTAAATCCTCTTAAGTGTGAGAAAAGATAGAAGCTGTTCACTAAAACAGTGTTGTTGGATCCGCAGGAATCAAACTTATTCTGCTGAAGCACGTTCTGTGTCACAGAGGCCGGTCCCTGCAGTTACATAATCATATTCAGGTAGTTTTTTACTCTCCTAGTAACTCCCCCGGCATTAATTATTATTCAGCATAATTAATCAGATCATGACCTCTGCTTTAAGGTGGTTTCCATCAACATCACAGGAGGTAGAGACACTGTTTGCCCCGCTGACCTTATTCAATGTGCAAATCAACTACTCTGCCTTGAACGGATGACATGTTAGTTCTTAGATTTTCAACATTTTTAAACCTTTGCCTTTCAGGTTGTGGTTCTAAAATGTAATTGGGAGGTTTCTGAGAGCTTTTCTAAGACACTGCTCTAACGCAGTGAGACGTTTGTTTTAATAACGGCTTCTTCAGCATGCAGGATTGAACTGACCATGAACAGAACCAAACCACCAACAGAGCTTTAAAGAGTTAGACGTGCAGTGAGTCGGACCACATTTGTAGCATGAGTTTGTTCATTAGGACAGCCCTGGGGTAGCGATGCAATGATATAAAAAAATCAGGGCGATATGGGTTGTCTGATATTCATATTGTTATTATGGACTAATCTGGAAGTTTAATTTAATTTTTAAAAACTTTTTTCTATCTTTTCTGACATTGCTGCTTTCCCCTGTTTACATCCCACCCACAGCCAAAATGGTGCATCCTCAAGAAACACAAATGATGAGACAAACATGAACATGTGTTGTCAACATTGGCCCAGTTTTACCTTTTAGAAAAATACAGTGGCATTAAAAAAAGTTATTACTAAGGAAATACAGTCAAAAGATTTTTCGTGACTACATAAACTTGTATCAGAGATCACAAAAATCACACGTGGCGTTCCCCAAGGATCAAGTTTAGAGCTCCTCTTTTTTAATATCTAGATGCCCCCGTCCCCAACTCAGATTATAATAAACAAAAAGATATCACACCATATGTTTGGAGACGACACACAGCTATACATTAAACTGTTTCCAGGTGACTATGAACCAATTAAAACGCTTCAGCAATCCAAAGCAATCTAAAATTTTCCAAAAAATCCAAAGTTGATTTAAATCAAAATTAAAAACATATTTGTGTAAAGTAGCATTTGACTGTGTGGTTTAAACAATATTATCTTTATTTTTTTTGTCCTTTTCATTTTTAGTCTGGGTTTATTAATTTTTCAGTTACATTTATGCCACTACGATGTACTTTTCTCTTTGTTTTCCATTTCGTTTTTTTTAATACAGCACTTTGAGTTATCTTGCCACTGAAACGTGCCGTATGAATACACTTTCCTTGCCTAATATCAGCCAATATGGATGTTAATACTGACGAATTGCGCATCCCCACTGGAGAGCAAAGGGTCATTTTTCTTTCTAGAAATCAATTTCTTTAAATATAAAACCACAAGCCATGAGGAGGCTCAAGAGTGTACAGTGTGTTCGTATTTTCAGTTTAAATATTCACTTCTTTTCCACTCATTTTGGATTATTGTAAGAAATTATTATAATTGACTCAAATCTTAATTAATTTAGGACATGTTTAAGTACAATTATTTAAAATACTAAACAGTAAACTCTTCCACAGCAGGTGCCTTCCTCTCTGTATGATAATGATCCATAATTGCATGCCTGTTTAAATTTTCAGTCATCGAGGTCATGGCAACCATAAAACAAGGAGCTGAACTGAAGACATTTTGACACCAGAGCTCTGGAAGCTGAGGAAGAGGGCAGAGTTAGCCGAAAAAGCTGGTGTTTGTGTGACTGCTATTAGGAGATGCTAACCCAAATTCGCCAGTTTCTAACAGGGGCTGTTAATTGTTAGCATTGGAATTAAACATTTCCTCAGATATATTAAAGCAATGTTATACAATGACTGGGATGTGTTTCACTGTTGCTTTAAACAGTCCTCATCTTCCAATTTAATTTTGATTTCAAGTTTAGCTTCTGCTAATGGTGTTAGCTTTAGCTAATATAGTAAACAATAGATCAAGCCAATCACATTTGTTTATTTCAATAGATATCTCATCTGTAACGAATAGTGAAAACTTTGAGGCAGCGATGCAGTGAGGCATTGTCTAAATTTACACCAGTTCAACGCAACATGTAATAAATAAAAAACTAAAAAACAACTCGGCCAATGTTAGCCTTCCTGTGTTTACTCTGCAGGTTCCAGTGAAAAAATGGTGACCTCCATGGGGGAAAAATA
>JAUZNJ010032040.1:0-13891 GCA_034780135.1 Jordanella pulchra | reverse complement strand
TATTATTATTATTATTATTATTATTATTATTATTATTATTATTATTATTATTATTATTATTATTATTATTATTACTTCTACTAATAACACGAAATGAAAATGAGCGGAAAGATTGCGTCCCTGTGCGGTTGCCTGGGAGATCTCCCTGACTGAGGTAAACGTCGCGAGATTTTCGTGATGGCTAACGATAATTAGCTCACCGAGCCAAGTAGGTGCTGGAACACCGGGTCGTAATCATTTCTTTATAGCCACTGCCACTGCTCTGTTTTTGCTAAATCATAAACGGTAAATCGAGGCGGGCGTTACAAGAAAAACGTAGTTGTTGGACCGAAGCTCCCTAACTGACCGTTGGACAGTCCGTGGCTTTCGTCCTTCTATCGCCAGGTCAGTCGGTGTTAGCTTATGTTAGCAGGATTTGCTTTGGCTAGTCAAGTTAGCCAAACCTCCATGAAGTCAACAACACTTTTCACTTAAAACACAGTGGTGCTGTCTTCTTGGACATATGGTTACATAGACCCAATAGTAGATTAAACGTTCAAGCCACTTTGATTCCGTTGTTTTTGGTCCGTTTGAAGAAAGCTAATGGCAAAAGTGCTACCCAAGAACATGTTTGTCTGCTGTCGAAGATTTGTCAGCAGTTCGTAAGTTGCTGATAGATGTTGTTTTGGAATCGCAGATGCAATTAGTAAATGTAGTGCCTTATACGGCGATTACCAGCTTGGTGAGTAAATCTTAATCAATGTGATATAAGTAGTGTTAAATGTGATAGTCGAGTGCAACATGACACGTTGTTTTGACTTGTTTGGATGTTCCATGCTGACTTGATTGATCAGTGACAGAGATATGAGACAGTTGATTCGATGGGGTCACGTTGTCCTGATGTCTCAAAAGACGTTGCTATGTAACAGTAGATTGTGGGGTTGTTTTAGATCAGTTGCTTTACATGTGTCTACAGCACCGAGGATATTTACATTAGACTAAAACATAGTAGACATTTGAGCATGACAATTCAATATCTGGTGGCTGGGGTCTGTGAATTGTGAGTAGTATATTTTATCAACAGGTTAACATTTTTCTCAAACAAACCCAGATGGTCTGTACAAAAATCATGAGACTTCCTGATTACATCGCTCTTTGTTTCCCTACTTCCTCAGTTTCTTTTCATTGATTTCCTTTGCCTTCAAATACTTTACCCTTTTTTTTTATGTAACCTATATTTTTTGTTGGTTGTGTTAATGTTTGTTAAGTGACATAAATGACATCAATCAATTTCTTAAAAGATTGATAAGTATCTGAATTCTTTAAGATAGACAAATGGCTGGGTTTCTTTGTAAAGTTATAATCATAAGAGGCTATAATCATTATGCTTAGAACATTTGTTTTTACAGGAAACTTTTGGTTGATTCTCCCCAGTATTTATCCAGCCACACTGTGGATCTTTAGCCCTCCAGGCAGGACAGTGGCAGAGGCAGAGCCATCAGAGATCAGACCTGCAGAGCTCCATGAGCACAACAGGGCAGCAGCAAGGAGGGGGGCTGCGTTCTCGCCGAGGCATTGGCCGGGACAAGGACCTGGGGCACGGCATGACCATGGAGGCGGCATGCTGGCTGTCTCCTGGTGTACTGCGAAGGCTCATTGAACTTCCTTCACCCCCTCTGTCTCGGCACCAGCTAAAGAGACTGGAGGAGCATAGGTAAACACAGCGTCTGGACTGTTAAACTACTATTTGTGTGAGGTAGTGCCTTGGACATGTCAGTGCTCCAACACATCTGATTCAAATGACTGATTTATGTTGTCAGTGTATCATCAAGCTCTGTAGAGGCCTTTTTAGCATTCATGTAAAATCAGCACAACACAAGACCATGAAGCACACGCAATTACATCCATCCTGGGTTAACTGCATTGCTTGGTACTGTTTATTTTGTAACTACATAAAATATTTACCAATCCTGAAAAGTTAAGTTTTAAACATAATTTCTTTGCTTTTATCAGGTATGCTTTTATTTAAAAGAAAATATTTTTCAGAAATTCAAAATTAAATGTGTTATTAGTGATATTTTGTTTGCTGTTAAACTTAAAGTGTAAATCTACCCTAATGACTTGGGTTTGCTTATCAGTTCAACAACAGAATTAGTGTTTGGTGTATTTTAGCAATTGTATTGGTGAACAAAATAAAGTGAAGTCCATAATAGTAAATCATTTGGCAAGTGCTATGTTTCTGACTAGAAATAGACCGGTACATTGTCTGTCCGATACTTTTGGCTGATAGCTTTTTTTTTCTTGTATCTATAATAGCCGCTGCATTCATTACTGCATTAACAGCAATGCCTTGAGACCACATGAAGGGCGTGCATTGCTGCTCTCTCCATTACCTATCCATTGTTAATATTTTCTTTGATATGTTAATGTTATTGTTTCTATTTTTTCTTAACTGCGACTTGTTAAGTTTTATCATTGTGTAATTTTTATCATGAATGTGAAAGAAGAAAAAGTAATAATGGCTCTAACAATCGACCCAAAAATTATCAGCTTTTTCATTAAGTTTTTAATAAGTTTGTAAATTGTTTTGCTAACTTAAACCTTTTTTTATGCACCAACAATGTAGATTTTTTTTTTTTTTTTTTTTTTTTTTTTTTTTTTTTTAACAGTTTTTCGGTGGGGGGGTTAAAAATGCATATTTTTGCTTATTATCAAATCGTTGGTAGTTTATATTTTAAATCACTGTCTTGGGAGAAAACACACTGATCACCTAATTGTAGAATCTTGCAGCTAAAGAAGTTGAGGTTATTCTGGCAAATATTTCATTTTAAAGAAAACATAGCGGGTTAGATTTATGCTGAAGCCCAGGAGCTTGTGAGTCATTTAGTTTGAGCAAAGCACATTTATTGTTCCCTGGTTCTTAATGCTGAGTTTTCTTTTGTGGTGTTTCCAGTGTGATTAAAAAAGATCTTTTTGTCTCCTTTAAAAAAAAAAAAATTAAAGTTCAGCTCCTTTATCTTAAGCTCTGGTTTAGCGTCTGTATCTTTTTGTAGAATCTCCATAGAGCTCTATTTATTTGTAGGAATGGTAATGTAATCATTTAAAACCGCTGCTTCTGGTTGTAGTTTTTGGACTCTGCAGGGGCTCACATGGTTGTCTTCCATCCCTGCAGGTACAGCAGTGCTGGGCGCTCGCTACTGGAGCCTCTGATGCAGCGGTATTGGGAATGGTTGGTTGGACAAGTCCCTTCCTGGATTGCCCCCAACCTCATCACCATCATCGGCCTCGCCACCAATGTCTTTACCACCCTGGTGCTTGTCTACTACTGCCCAACTGCCACTGAGCAGGTTGGTTAGAAAAGAAAATAACTTTGTAGAAATACTCTGTTCTACCTAAATAATCCTGGAAGCTGCCATTAGACAACAGCTGAAAGGAAATAAATTTGAATTATCAAAAGAGAAAATTAGATTATTCAAGTTTATTTAGGTTTTATAATTAAATTGGTCAGATCAAAGCAATACAATATTTATATATAATATCATAACTTCTTGGATGTTGATGGCTGTAAGAATTGGATTGGTTATGGTTAAGGTTATTGCTTCTGGAAAAGCTGATAAGAGTAAACGCCCCCCAAAAAATGCTCTGGTGTCAATTTCTGGGTATAAATTTAAAGAAAATAAACGGTATGAACTTAAGTAGAACCTTATCAGAGTCAGAGGACTCCAAAGCCCTTTAAACTACATTCACCCATTCATGCTACACTGTAGCCACAGCTGCCCTGGGGCTCACTGATAGAAGCAAGGCTGCTGTCCAGAAGTGTTTTGCTCAAAGACACATCGACAGGGACAGGATGCTTTAACATAGTCATATCTATTCTTTCATCTCCCTGTGTTGATCTTTTTTTTACTCCACATTATGCTGCAGGTTCTTTGCTTTTCCTTTGTTTCACAGTAAGTAGGTATGTTTGAAATAACTAACTTTAATAAGAAATGTTCATTTTGTTTCCATTTTTCTGTGTTTGTGTGGCCCCAGGCTCCTCTCTGGGCATACCTACTGTGTGCGGTGGGCCTTTTTATCTACCAGTCATTAGACGCCATTGATGGGAAGCAGGCCAGACGCACCAATAGTAGCTCTCCTCTGGGCGAGCTGTTTGACCACGGCTGTGACTCCCTCTCTACAGGTGGGTTTGATTTATATCTGGTTTAACAGCTGTTCACTCTGTTACTGTTTACTGCTGGAAAATATTAGAATCCCTGTTTGATTAGAACAGATGTGTGTGTGTCACTCCTTCACCTCTCTGTAGAAATACAGCAGCTGTGTGTAGTAGGTCCCACCCAGAACTCCATTATCATGTTAATTATGTCTTGTTTCCTCTTTGCAGTGTTTGTTGTACTGGGAACCAGTATAGCGGTGCAGCTGGGCACCAACCCAGACTGGATGTTCTTCTGCTGCTTCGCTGGGATGTTTATGTTCTACTGCGCCCACTGGCAGACATACGTGTCAGGAACGCTGCGCTTTGGCATGTGAGTCAATACATCCAGAGAACATATGTGTTTTGTTTCATTCTGACATTCATACTGAATTTACTGCTGTTTTCAGAGCATCAATATGACACATAACCTTGTTTATTCTTTAGAAAAGTTATGTAATTTTCAGATGCATTAGGTATAGATGAGTTAAACGGAACAAAAAAAAAAATACATCTTGCTTTTATACTCTATAGTCAGAAATGGCTTATAATAATCAGATGAGGTTTAGTAGTTTAACAGAAAGTAAAACATTTGACCCGAGGTTCAAAGTGAAATTAATTCAATTAAACTACTAATCATGCTTTACGAAGGGCTGAACATGTATATCTGAAACCTGCGTTCGCTTCAAAGCTTCTTGGTGAATCGCTAAAGAATCAAACCCTGAATAGTGTTTTCTTTTTTCTCTCTCTTTCTCTCTTGACCTTTTCTTCGTTTGCGGTTCATTTGCAGATTTTTTTTTTTTTTTGAGAACATAAAAGCTGATTATGTGATTGAAAATTTGCCAAAAGTTAATTTGTACAAGCTCTGCATAATGGACCTGTTGAAAAGGAGACCTTTATTTTATAGAGAAAAAACAATCTCAGAACAAGTTGTTGGTAACGGCTTAATCCAAGACCCTGGAAAAAGTCTAAACATGGATCAGCCACCAATACTGTTATTAATCCTTTGATCCGCTTATAGCAGTAAGGTGTGCAGTTAAGAGTAAATGTAATGTGTCCTGTGTGTAGATTTGACATAACAGAGGTGCAGCTCTGTCTAGCAGGATTACAGATGTTCACAGCCACTGTTGGTCCCCCCCTGTGGAACGTGATGGTAAACTTTCTGGCTGCTGCCTGCATGGCTCACTGCTGTCTGCCTCCACAATAGCTGCTGTCCTGCACTGAGTCTCATTGAAATCATTCATTCATTTGTTTTTTTTTTTATCAACCTGTAGGAAAAAAAAAAAAACTCAAAGTAAAACTTATTAAAACCAAACTGCTGTCTCCGTGTGCAGTAAAGTGTTGTGGAGGAAGGTTGCAGGACTTTGATGTGCTGGTCGACTTTTACTAAACGTCACTTTAAATTCTCTGCTTTCTCCTCCCACTCAGCATTGATGTGACTGAGGTGCAAATCTTCATTATAATCATGTATTTGCTGGCCGCCGTGGGAGGATCTGCTTTTTGGCAGTCACTGGTAATTTGAATGGTTCTAATTCCAACAAATTGATATGATAGATTGGATGCTTTAAGTTTGTGTTAATCTTGATCATTCTAATAGAAATGTAATGCACCTCTAACATTGTTGTTTTGACAGTTTTATTTTTAATAAAGGAACAAACCCTCGTAGTGCTTATCATCCCCTCTAACATTACTCTTAAGGCCTTCATTTTGGTTGTGCTTATAACATGCAAAACAACTGGATTTAAAAACTCCACCAGTATTAGTTTTAATGCGATGGTTTGAGCATCCATGAGTTTCTACGTTTACTGTGTGAACCTCTTGATTTCCAGATTCCGGTCCTAAATATCCAGATGAAAATGATTCCCGCCATCTGCACTTTATTAGGAGCCGTCTTCTCCTGTACAAATTACTTTCGAGTTATTTTTACCGGAGGTGTTGGTAAAAACGGATCCACAATAGCTGTAAGTATAGAAATATGAATTCTTGTCATTTATATTTTGTCAGATGTATACATTTTGAAATATTTGTGGACTTGTAGGATTTGTTATTATTGTAAATATGCATATGAAGAGTATACCTGGTATCATTTTTCCTGTTTTATCACGTTGCAGCTGGAGGCGTGTTGATTCCCATCTTGTGTGACGCCTTTTAATCAGATTTCACCTGCTTCCTATATAAATGCATGAATAATCTACATCTCTATCAGTTCTAAACATGAACAAATCATCAGTCTGTTTATATCTCAGAAATATTACATTTGATCTCAATGTTATAATCATTTCATTTGGTTTTTAAAATCAGGCTGCAACAAACAATTATCTTGTTAAACGATGATGGTGATCATCTGTTGATTATTTTTTCTGATCAATCGATTAATAATCGGATGTTAACAGGTTCCTGAAAGAACATTTTTTTACAGAATTAAACCAGGTGAAAGTAAAACTTTTCCACCTGAGGAGTTCTGGATGGAGCATATTGACGGACAAAAAAGTTTTTTAATTCTTTGATACAAAGTATTTTTTTTTTTTACAATTTTAGTTTAAATTCGGCTCTATGTAGGGTGATCTGTCAGCTAAAGGTATGTTTTAAAGTCTCTATACTCCAGTTAGCGATTAATCGATGACTTAGTTGACGGTTATTTCAATAATCAATTAATTGTTTCAGCCCTATTTTGAAACAACTATAAATCTGACTAAAGTTATGTAAAGTAAAACCAAAGCAAACAGAAAAAAACACCCAGCAGGATGAAAGGTTCACATATGATACAAGTTTGTAAGCCTAACAAAGAGTCATTTTAAAATTGGCAAGTTTTGTTATTGGCGCTATAGCAGAGAAGCCTCATCATCTCCCGGTTTTCAAGTGAGCTGAAAGAACCAGATGCCACATGTGGTTTGACCGTTGAAATGGAGCGCATGTGTTTAAAGACTAAAACAGAAAGAACACTAGGATGTAATGATGAATCACTCTAAAGGGAAACAAAGTAGTGAGGACTAGAGATAGACTGATGTTTGGGTTGATATTAGTGGCTTTTTCTGTGGATCCTCACTAAAGTGCTGAGGAATAGTTGGCTTGTAAATTCTAATATCATGTTTAATGATGGTTATTTTTGCATACTTGTATTTCAAAATCCAAAAATGAAAATTACAAACTGAAAAATTAAAGTACAAATAAATTTATTCAGGCAAAATGATAAAACAAAAAGGTCTAAATGATTTTTTTAGACTGTCAATGGAGTAGGTAATGCATATTGACATAATAAAGAACTTCCTATGATAATATCTGCTGTTTACTGTATTTTCATCTGAAGATACTTTTATTGAGAAAAGTAACCAGAAAGTTTATTCAGGGTAGAATAGCAATGCTCTTATAATACTCTCTTCTACTTAAAGGTGAAAAAATATGGTAAAGTACAGCTAGTACAGTTGGTGCCAGTCGGCTCATCTAATGGCTCCAGTCTTGTTTTCATTAAATTCAGAAGTTTCTTCACCCTCCACGGTTCCAGGCTAGGTGGGGTGGTAGCCTAGTAGTTCGGCTCTGAGAGGCTATAAGCACCAGGTCCAAACCCAGCCGACGGCCACTCCTGGTCTATGATTGCTTCCTGTTGCTGAAAGCTGTTAACTGCTCTTTGGTTCATGGCAGCGGACACATTTCTCTGTAATATACATTTGCTCTTGCATCTCTGGATGTAAGAGGCTGGGCGGGGCAGTCAGCAAAGCAGAGATATAAACTTGGCTCTTATATCTGTTTAAACATGTAATTATAAAGAAATAACTTGTTTCTAGCTCATTAGATAAGATCAGCTGTGTATATTGACCTGATACTGATTTTATTTTTTTGGGCTCCTGTATGCTTTCCTGACCCTGTTTTTGTTCTTCTTCGTTCCAGGGAACCAGCGTCCTCTCTCCTGTCCTACATATCGGTTCAGTTATAGTTCTGGCGATGATGATATATAAAAAGTCTGCTGTCCAGCTCTTCGAGAAACATCCATGTCTTTATATCCTGGCATTCGGTTTTGTGTCGGCAAAAATCACAAATAAATTAGTCGTAAGTCTTCACTAATTTTTATCTGTCAGTCTGCATGATAAAGAGACGGCTTCATCCTCTAGAGGGTGCTTCCCTTCAGGAACCGGGAAATATATTTAATATTTTTAATGTCTGACCTTAGTATGCAGTACATTCATTCATCTTAAAGGATCAGCTGAGTAAATAGAGGTTTGAATTAGGCAAAGCTTTAGTTATATTGTGAAAAGTTCGATCTGACATCATCTGAGCTTTTAACACCCTTAGAGTAGAAGGAGGCAAGACCAGCACAGCTAAATGTTTCGCTTTGAAAGGTCGCTAATAATTGAGATTTCCTTAAAAACTGATTTAGACGCTCCCAGACTCCCCAGTTATAGATTAGGTTTTGATTCATTTTGGGCACAAGCCAGTTATAAACTTTAAGTGACTCTAATCGAGTCACATAAGACATAAAAATAATGAAACCATATTTCTGCTCAGTCTCTTAGTATCTAGAGGGACAATTATGAACAGGAGTGTAAAACCGTCATGCTTTGGTCAAATGATTCATTCGTAAACTTCGTGCTGTTTCACTTTATGGATATTTTGTTTTATTTTCTTAGAGATTAGTTTCAATTTCCTTTTCATTTAATGCCATCTGCTTATTTTTCCTTTTTACAGGTAGCACATATGACAAAGAGTGAGATGCATCTCCATGACTTGGCCTTCCTGGGGCCGGGATTACTGTTTCTCGATCAGTATTTCAATAGTTTTATCGATGAGTACCTGGTGCTCTGGATTGCACTGGTAAGTACAGGTTGGATACTGGGTGATTTATTTTGGATAATTTAACATGTAAAAGCTAAGATGCCTTTAGCATTAAATATAAATGTGTTTTTTATAAGGTGTTCAGATTGACTCTTTCACAGTTGTGTGGATTTGTAAAGAGAAATCCTCTTCAACCATAAAGAGTCAACGTAGCTCCTCAGAATAATCACATAAAAACATGTTAAAGGGACTCGGCATTTAAATGAGTTTTACCTCTGAGACTCTGAAACTTTGAAGTTTTGGAAAAACCTTTATGATTCTTAGCACAGAGGAACTAAGCAGACCTCTGGATTTAGCCGCCTATAGAATAAAACATGTTTTCTGTGTCTCCCTTGTTGAAGAACGTTAGTCTTTGTTGTTTCTGCACGTCTCCGTTAATTTTCCGCTAGAGTTTTTGATTTAGGCTGAAGTCTGAGTTTTGAGATTTGCAGCCATGTTTGGGATTATTATTCTGTTCTTGACCTTGTTTAGGACGGAATCTAGGCCTCATGTTTGACTGTAGTGAACTGTTTTTCAGTGATTCAGTGTCCGTGATGACATCTACTGCTAAACTTCAAGCAACAGGTTGAAGATAATGATTGCAGGCATTTTATGAATACAAGGAATTTCAAATGAACTAATCAACAATTATTGTATATTTGTGGAGGACCTGAGTAATGAGTCCATGAAACAAGCTTGTCATTGTTTTGAAGAGTCTTTTTATTGTGGATATTGGACGTGTTTTCCTCAAAGGTTTTGAATTGCTGATTTTCATTCAGATTCCTTCTGGTTGACATGAGTAAAGTAAAGTAAACCTAATCTTTTCAAACTGGGTAAATTCACTAGTTTGGAAGTTGCCTTATAGCTGTTTTCGACTCTTACCTCTGATGTTTTTCCATCCGTGATATTTTCTTATCACACAATCAGGACTAAAAAACTTCCAAAGCAAATATCTTTGCGAAGACAATCATCCACTGATCGCTATTTTTTCTCTTAGTCTTGTAATTTTTTTTTTCTGAAATCTGTATCATAAATCAGTTCAGTGTGTAATCTTAGTGAAGGTTTTTCAAATTTTTGAAATGGTTTGATAAACATTTTAAGCATTTTCAAATGATTAACTGTTAAACGTTTCTCCTCAGATTTTCTCTTACTGACTTTGTTCTACGTTTACTGTCTTTTCACCCTTGAAAAAGTGACCATTTTCCTGTCTTTTTGCAGATCATTTCCTTCTTTGACCTGGTGCGCTACTGTGTCAGTGTTTGCAACCAGATTGCCTGCCATCTTCACATTTTTGTTTTCAAAATCAAGCCTTGCTCGATCCCCAGTTCAGCTAATCACTGAGGGCACGTCGGCCATTACTGACTCTGTTCCTTCCACTTAGTCGCACTCATCTTGTCGTCCCTCAGTTTTCCTCCTACAGACGCAGGAGTCGACGTGGTTTAAAGTATGTGTTTCTGCCAACTGAGTGTGAGGAAAACATAATATACGTTAACATACTGGAATATTACTATCACTTGTTTCTTTTGCAGAATTGAATTTCTGACAAATTGATGGTTACAGAGGGCAAATGTTTCAGAAGAGTACAGGTGCTATTCGATGTGTCCAAGGAGAGAAACTCACATGTGTTTTAACTGTATATGTTCAAGAAATCATTTAAGGAATGAATCAAGGTTTTTTTTTTTTTTGCTTTTCATGATAAGGATTTTTGTAATATCTGCCTAACTTTAACTTTTGCTATTGTAAATAGGAAATCATTACAGCGTCTGTTAAGTTAAAACTTCTGCTCCGACATATTCTTCATGTAAATGTTTTGTTTTTTTTCTTTTTTTTTTGGTTTTTAAATCAACTTCATCTTCTGCACATGAATCAAAACTGTGCTGCTATTTTGAATCAGCAAAATATGTTTTTGGAGGAAACAGCAGCAGCTTTATTCTATATCTTTGTTTTTTTTTGTTTTTTTTTTTTGTACTGCAAAAATGTTCACTGCCAGTCCTTCCTTAGTTTAAACTGGACTTTTATTGTTACTTTTATACACTTTGAGGTTGGTTATCTTTACATTTATGTTTATGTTTTGGAGAGAGGGGGGTTACAAAAACCATTTTTGATTTTTAACGTTTTGAATCTTGTTTTTTTTTCCACTGAGAAACCTATTGAGTTAAAGGGCTGTTTAATGGCATCTGTAGCTCTGGAAGAATGGATGAGAGGCTTGACAGAATATTAGTGGCCTTTTAATCTCAAAAACAAACTAGTGCGAGTAGTTTTGCACATTTTGAGCTGTTAATAACCAAACCTGAAATGGAACAACACCTGTTTGGGTTCCCTTACAGTTTACTGTCACTTTCCTCCCGAACCAAAAAAAAAAAAATCCCATGAAAAGACCAAATCACACCTGCACGTCTCACTTTTATTGCCTACTTTGCTAAATGTTTGCACCTCCTGAGTTTGTAACGGTATGTGTGGTACATTACTTTGATGAATATGTATCTAATTTTCTAAGCTGCTTGCTCCTCTGTTTTATACTTTATTCCTTGTTTTTTTCTTTTCTTAGATTCAGATTTATGTGTGGATTAATACAGGAGTGTTTATAGTACAATGATTCAAGTGTGTTGCCACCAAGTTGTCTGGTTTGAAAATTTCTCTACTCTTTATTTTCCTTTTTATTTTTCTGTCTTTTCATGGGATTTGTGGATGAGATGATCCAGATCCACCTGTGATCTATACGGTCTTACCGTTTCCCCCCTAAACAAATATCTGCTGCAGCAGAACAGATGCACATATGAATGATTGCGCAGGAGATGAGGTGAAATAACAGACTCGTGTTTTTTTTTGTATTGTGATGACTGACAAGAGTCTGATTGAGTTTAATGAAACATAGTTTATTCTGCATGGAGCCGCTGCTCGTTCATCTTATGCAGGTGATGTGTTAAAGATGGCTGCTTCTGGAAAGGGTTCCCAATGATGCTCTGGATTCATGCATAATTCCATGCTTATGCATTTTGTGCCTGTTAATATTTAAGTTTCTTCTTCAGAGTCTGTTTCTATGCCTCTATAGTTTTTTTTTTTTTTTTCCAACATCTGTAATGCCAAGTGTTGAGTCTCAATGTGTCTCGTTTTTTTTTTTGTTTTTTTTTCGGATGGGGGATATCAGAATATATCTTTACATGAGTGTTAAAGGCCTGGTTCACAGCATGGGTTGAAGAAATTATTGGTAAAACATGATTATCTGAAAATGAACATTTTAATTTGGATGTTTAATTGTCTCAATCTCTGGTTTTGACAGATGGTTGTTTGAGAATTTCAAACCATACAGCTTGAAATGAAGGTTTTGGAATTTGTTTGACAATTTGCATAGAAGTAATTTTGGAACTAAGGACAGTAAAATTGTTTTTAACTAAAGGAAATGCTTTTGAAGAGTAAAAATAAAGTATTTAGATTTGTGGATGTTACCATTGAAGCGAGATTAAAAAAAAAAAAATAAAAAAAATATATGAATCAGACCCGAAATAACTTCAACAGTCTAAAGTCTTAGGGCTATGGTTTTCAAACCTCCCCTTTATAAATCACCTGATAAATTAGTTTTAATGTTAAAATCACTGTGACTAAATATTTAGGAATTGTGGTTTTCAAAGCTTTGTTTGACTCCAAACTAAAGGTGGCTCCATTTGAAGTTTGCAGGATGATATCCACAAGACTTTTAACTTTGTTAAAATTCTAACACTCTGGAGAGATTGGGTTGATCTGGGTCATCAGAAGACAAAGCTGAAGGCCCCACATTGTGGATTTGGTTCGAAATACAAGCTGCATTTAAGTCAAGTCCAGCATAGAAGGCTAATTTTAGTCCGTCTTCTGTTCTCAGTGTTCTATGAGGAATGAACCGATTCCTCCATCTGCATGTTGTAGTATTCCACTGTACAGTTTGTATTTGAAGAGGCTTTGTATGACTTCTACCTGGAAACTCAGCTGATCAACATTTCATAACGAGACTGTGAGGTCCACCATCATTGCTGCAGCTTGTATGCTTCTAGTTCCTGGCATCAGGTCCACTCTCATCTGTGAAGTAAAAAAAAATGCCTTAATGAACTCATTTGTTTTCTATTACTTTGTATAAAGAAGCCTTTCTGGATGAGCGCGTTCACTGTGTGTCCGCTCTCTTGTAGGCTTGTGGGAAAGTTTGTCTTCTGTTGGCCAGAATGCAAAGCTCAGGTATTTCACCAGTGTGCACCACAGTGTGTTGGATCACCTGACAATCTCTGCTTCATCTAACAATGCAAATAAATTTCATATTCCCACCTAGAAACTTGGTTTTGATTATATCGCACTGGAAGCTTGCAATTGATTTATTTTATCACTATGGATTTGTTGGATGAATATTTTCTTTGTTGTCGGACTTTATTCAAGGATGAGAAGACTTTGAAAAGCAGTTCTTTGTCTTTAAATGGCCCCATCACTACTATTTGTTGTTTTTTATGTGTTCCTAAATGAGAAGTCATTATGATAAGTAGCTCAATCACATCCTGGTTTTGCTTTTATTTGGGGATTTTTCGTTACACAAGGCACATTTTTATTCACATTTTTAAAAATGAAAAGCAGTTTTCCTGTTCTAAAAGATAAAAGTAATTGGATGAGGTAACAAGATTGGAAAGGTTACTGTTATACCGAGCTGATTTACATGGAAAATGTGCTTATTTGCCACCTGTCTGCTGAAGCAAAACCACTTTAGTGAAATCATTTGAAATGTGTTCTCCCATTGGTAAATTAAGACTTAAACTTAGACTCTTATTATAAAGTTTGGGGAGAAACACTGTAAAGTAAATCATAAATATCAAAGTATTTGTAATGTTTAACACAAAATTCAGATCATTGTGATAAGCTTGCAGATAAAAGAAATAGCCTGATTAAAAAAATTATACACACACA
>JAUZNJ010032039.1:0-13891 GCA_034780135.1 Jordanella pulchra | reverse complement strand
TATATATATATATATTTATATATATATATTTATATATCTCATATCATATCATATTATTTTTTAAGATCAATATAATATTGATCTTTAAGCTTTTTCAATAAAAAAAAACAAAAAACAAAAAACTTTCCCTAAAACAATGTGGAGAAATGTGCTACTTCCGTACTGCCACTCCAGTAGATGGAGCTGTGGAGCTCTTTTTGTGTAGTAGAGCACCAATTTTAGTAGTAGAAATTGCAGTGGCAGACGTGTGGTGTATTCGATTTCATGGGCTGCGTCTTCTAAGGACCCGGTCTACCTGGACTGGGTCCTGCGAAAGCTGTGAAACTAAGGAGGCCAAAAGAGTTTAACTCTGGATTCAATACACCCTCCTAATAAACCAAACATTACCCGCCACATATCTGACTCGATAAACTTAAAAAAAAATTATTTTCATCAATTTCAGATGGAACTGTTCACTTACTTTTATTATATTAAACTGCATTTCCAATATTCACCACTGTTTGTCGCTGTTTCCCCTTTGCTCTGAGCTGAAGAGGCCGGCCTCCTTCAACTCGCAATGAATCATGGGATACCGAAGGCTACGTAGGATACACCGGACCCATCCTTTCAAATGGGTGAAAAGAAGGCTGCATTCGTCGCCGGCATACCAAGTCTTCAAATCTAAACAGGCTGCGGCGCCGCGCTATGACGTAATTGGTCGACAAATCAGGCCTCCGCAGGATGAAATCGACAAATCCAAACACAGTGGTGGACTGACTCAAACCCCAAAGAACATGGCTAACAAAATAATAAAATTACTGAATGATCAATATCTTCTGATGAACATATACAGCACTTGCTTTTTTATCTTAATGTTTCATTATTATCACAAAATATCGTGATAATATTGTATAATGACCCAAGTGTCTTGATGCACATCATATCGTATTGCAACACCGTGCCCAATACTCATCCCTAATCAGATAAAGAATCTGTGTTTTATAGCAGCGGATAAGGTTTATTACACTATCAATGCCACAACATTTGAGCAGTACTTGCATCAAGGCCATTGTAGATTTATGTATATGCAGCAAGTAAGACGTAGCTTAGATGAAACTCTCATACCACAGAGTTTATCACAGAAAAGTCTTTACGGCTTAGCTGGAAATTAAATTACTTTATTATCAGATGCACATGAAGGTTACAGCAGGGAGTTATTTAAGGCACATTCCTACATCATTAAAGGCAGATATGCAATACTCTGATTGGGGGCATCAAGATGTTTAACTTGGTGTATATGTTAAATCTAACAATTACCTCAGCATTTACATTAATGAAGACCATCTAGAGTCTGGATGTCAGCTCGCAGCAAATTCAGTCTAATTACACACAAGTGCAAAGCTTATTCATACATGTATAGCCAAATACATATGTATTTATATGTGTTGTACCATGCAAATTAAACACATACATTTTTTTGTGTGTATGAGTATAAAAGGGTGTAATTGATGCAAGGACAGATGCATGGACAGACTGCAGAGAAAGCCCCACCACATGCTCTATATCTGGGTTTCGCTGTCCGGGCAAGCCGCCATCCGTTTACACTCAGACTTGGCTTGCAGAGCAGCCAACTGCACTCATGAGGGAGTTTCTTGCTTTAAACTCAGGGTGCCTGTTGCATGAGGCTGCGGTCTGTATTTCCCGAATGACCTTTTAGGTTTTATTCGGTGACTGAAGAAAAGGGATTTAGAAGGTTTCTTTCTGCGGCAAAAAGGGAGGCGGCCATTGTTCCACAGGAATGTTGCTGTGATTGATGTGTAAGAAGATCTAGTTTTCTTATCACCTCTACCTCTGTGCCAGAATATGTCACAGAGTGGATTAGTTCCATTTAAAAAAAGGAGGGGAAGGGGGGGACATGTTTCCAAAAAGTAGGATAAATTTAGAATGACAGAAAATAACAAACAAAACCAGGAAATTGGCTTGCAGGAAAAAGAAATTTGTGGCCGCTGTGTGTTTCTTTAAAGCAGCTGGGAAAAATCAGACTTTATGAGAAGGAGGAGAAAGATTACAGCCACACACAAACATGCACAGACTTAAACTGATTATAGAATAGTCCTAAATGCATCCAACATACAACCGAGCACTTATTCCTACACTGAATATACCAAAAAAAAAATGTAATTGTAAAATAATATTGTTTTGGAGGAGGAATGAGCAGGAAGGGAATACTCGCTACTGATGCTTAGGGACCTTTTTATGGTGTAATTCTTCATTTTTCCACATTCCAATAAGCATAGTTTTCATATATCTAGTAGGATTCACTGGAATAATTTCTAAAAATAAAATATGCAAACCTACAAAAATCACCAAATGATAACAGTTGGCTGACTGACTAGATGTAATATAATCCTTCTGATAAATTTACACTAAATACGAGTCAATGAAAGTCCAAAGTCAATATGATCATTATCCTAAAATGTCTGTAGACTTCTGACCTCCACTGCAAATCAAATTCATTGTTTTTTTGACTTTTTCAGTCTGCATTAGGAACTCTGTGAACCCTTTCTATGACATGAAATGAGTGCCTATTCAAGTAAAGAACCTTATCTCAATAACAATAACACGTGTATGTATGTGTATAAGTTTCTCTTTCAGGCTAATCAGTGGTTTTTCCCTCCTACTAAAACACTTGTTCCTCTCTGAGCCTGTCTTGCCCTCTACTGCCTGTCGCCACTAATCCTGCTCCAACAACAAGCCTTCATTAGTGCTCTTCCAATCCTTACATCCTCGAAGGAGACTTAAGCCTGGCTGTCATCTGATAACCAGCCACCATGGCTTTTCTGAAAGCTCTTTGAGTTGTTGATTTTTTTTTTCTTCTTCTTACTAATGGGGGATGTCCACATAAGCCTAGTACGGGAAAATTGGCTAAAACAGATAAGTTTGTGGTTATAAAGCATTTATATAGAATTTTATCTAATAAGGAGCGAAAAATAGACCAACTTGATGCTGACATGAGATTTCAACAGACTGATAACCTTTAAAGTAGTTTCACTATATATCCCAAAAAAGAAGCAAAATAGCATTTCTAACTGCTATGAAAATATTCCTACTACTCATCAGGTAACATTTGGAATAAAATGAAAACATTTGGTCTTCATTTGATTTTGATACATATAATTAAGTAAAAATAGATCATAAATACTTGTTACATCTTATAAATTCAAACACATTATTATTTCTGTCACTCTAAGTTACAATACCCATAAACACAATAATAAAAAAAAACACTTCTGTCAAAAATCCAAAAAGAAAAGTCGTCTGTGAGCTTCAGCTGACCATCCAAAAATCACAGAGGATCCATCTATTTCCTGCAGAGCTGTGAGTTTTATGACAGAAAACTTTTAGTTTGAAAAAACATGAACTAACTCACAAGTACCAAAAAAGATCTTCAAATTCATGCTAAATACTGTATTTCAATATTTCCACAACTACTCTTTTTTCTGAGTGACGTCTCTTAAGTCCTGCTTCTTATTTGTCGCAAAAAAAATATATAATATCACAACATCAGTTCCCAAAAAGTCTGCTTATGCAGGCCTGTAACAAAATGTCTAAAAACGTCAAGAAAGTGTTGCAATTCAGCAATGAAATTTTTATGAAAATTAATATCAGCCAGATTGAGTTGTAAGAAACTGCATTATCTAACAGCGTTCTTTAAAATAAAAAACAAAAATTAAGTTTACATCTAAATCAGAGCACCATTTACCGTTAGATGTCTTTCTCTGAAACGTAGCTTTAGGTTGAAGGATGTCTCTCATCTTGTATCAAGCTGAGACCCTGCTAACTTCTACCTAGATTTCTAAAGCTTTTAATCTTTACTTAAAAGCAGTATTATCTCAATGATGAGGAGCAATCATAGTATCCGAGCCTTTATTCAGCCAGCTGACCAGCAGGGCAGAGCAACTTGTTGGGAAAAGTACCACCCCATCTCCGTACGGATTGAGAAATCTGCTCTTTCTGACGTTATTTTTTCAGCCATCTCTTTCAAAACACTTTGAACTGTAGGAACCTTGCTTCACCTTAGTGCCAGTAGCTAGACCCCGTCCTTTTGAGACACAAGTTCTGAAAATTCGGGATCTGGGTCAAGTGTCAAGTCTGTACTCATCATCTCTTTGCTCTATGAGATTATAAGAGGAATGCATATCAAAGGAAGCAAAGAAGGCCCGGGCCGGTCAAGTTGAACTTTCCCAAGAGAGACACAACTCACTGGACGGACGCCTCGAGGCAACTGTCACATCACATGAGATGCCAGGAGATAACACCTTTGAAAATAACGCATAGATCCGACAGGCCTATACAGATCAAATTGATTATGTGTCCATGTAAACCGCAAATCCATAGTTATACAAAGGAAGATGTTTTAATCGATCCGGCTGTGACTGATCAGGGGCGGCGGAGAGAAGTGGTTCACCATAAAAAAAAAAAAAACACGGTGAGCCAAATAAAAAGACAACGTTCAGCTTCACGTACATTTCTTTCACTTTGAGTACTCAGAGTTTAACTTCTCAAGACTCCTCTAACCTTTTACAAGACTCTACGTTCCAAACGACCGAAACCCCACTTTTGTTTTTAATGTGAACATTTTTAGTGATAAAGTCCGCTTTATCGTAGAGTTTAATTTCGCACAGGCGTACTGGATTAAACCCTTTAGGGAGTTTCTCTTTAAACATTCAAATGTGCTGATTTCTAACCAGCAATGCTTGTCTTAGAAGTGTGTACAGAGACTGGAGTGAGATTGGATAGCTTAAAAGGAATGGAAATGACATTTCAGAGAGAGATAGATGCAAAAGCAAACATTGATACTAAGTTCTGCCCTTGCAGGCTTTCAGATGTAAGATATGGTAAGCTTTATTGGAACCTCTTTGACAAATTTGCTAAAAGAAAGAAAATGGATAGAGAAGATGAAGAGTAGTCCTTGAAGCTCTGAACTCAAGTTATACCAGAGGAGAAAAAAGAAAAATCAAGACTAAATTCTTCAGTATTCTGTTATTCATTACACAGGGGGTCTGTCCTTTGGCTCAGTATTAACTTAATCAGGCTAGGAAACATTCATAACTGTTATTCAAAGCATTCATTTCTTTATAATCGCATCTCTAAATAGTGTTTCTGAGATTCATTAAAATGTCTGCAGATGAGTAAGACATGGTTTTATGGTGACTGAATTTGAGGACATCTAAAGTAATAAATGAAGGATTCAGAAAAGAGGAAAAACATGAGAGAAAAGGAAATAGATAGAAAAAGTCAAATGAAGGGTTTGAAAAAGGGCAGAGAGGACGTGATAAGTCATAGGGAGGGTGAGTTGCAGACTGATACTCAGACAGACAGACAAGGGGGGGGTAATGTCTCACCGCGGCAGGGAGCTGTACTGCCTCGATGCTTGTTGGAAGCCGTCTTTGTCCCCTTGCTGCTGATTCTGAGTGTCAATGGTTGCAGAATGACGTCCACTTTGTGTCTCTGTCCCATTGCTCACCTGAGACAAAAACACAAGAGACAACTCACTATGACATATGCATCAGGAAATACAAATTACAGACACATAATCACTTCAGACAGAAAATAATACTTTATTCCCACTCCTGCACAGATGCATTAATATATATTATGAATAGATTCCTGTCCTGAAACATGTGGTCTGAGAGCATGAAGCCTCCCGTGGGTTCACCTGCCACAGGGAACAGTTACTGTAGGTGTGATCCCATGAAGACATGTAACACACAAAAACAATTAATTGCCTTCACTTGTTAATGGTTTTTAATGTCAGTATTCACTTGTCAGCAACATTTATAAGTAAAAAATAGTAGTAGACTCCTGCTATTGTTTTTTTACAACAACATAATATCACACAAAAAAATGGAAAAATCTCAGATATTCATAAAAGGATATTCATGAAATGAAATAGGGATAAATTCCCGCCTTTATCTAGAAACCTATGAAATGTTGCAGACGACTGGGTGAGAAAGTCACTTAGTAACAAAACAGATCTCTTAGAGTTTTAGTTCTCCCTTTGCTGCTCTTAGCATGATCTGTTCTGGCAGGATGAAAGGCGTTCGAAAGGTTTGCTGTACCTTATAATAAAGTGAGCTCCTGATGGGAACACCTGCATCCTATGTGTTGCTTCACTTTTCCCTCAGTATTTAAGCTCATTGTTCTCCACTGGGTCCTTCCATTTCCACCGCACCTTACAACTCTCATTCTCATTCAAGTCTCGGCCTGTGTCAGGTATCATTCTATCATGTCATTTATAGATATCGTGTCGTTAACTCGTTTAATTCATTATGCTGCTCCTAAAGTCATGCTTGTAAAGAAGTGGTGCCACCAAGACATCGCCACAGACCACATGAGGCACCCTCCTCTAACAATAGCTCAACTTATCAGTTAGTTAAACGCCTAAAACTGTATTTATTCTTTCGTTCTTTCTTTTAAACACACTGGAATTTAAAGATATTTGAAAATGATCAAATCTAAACGAAACATTAAAGATGTGTGTATTATGAGATAGGCACCTTTTATTGTGCATGTTGAGGGTTTGCCTATAAAATGATTGAGGAGGTCTACAAAATACATAATTGATATCCTGCAGCCTGTTGCTATCTAAGCTATATCTGAGGATATGTGTAAATATAACTGTATGTTTGCTTATATAGATTAATGTATGTATTTAGATTTACATTGCAGTGTTTGTACATATATATATACCTTGAGATTTTTGTTTGTTTGTTTTCCTTTACCTCTTAGCTTTATTATTTTGTTCTATTTTTTTTTTTTTTTTAAATATTCAGTGTATCTTGGGATTATATAACACAACAAGTCACAATAATTCCCAGATTCTTACTGTCTGTTTTATATCCGTATAATTGAAAATCTTGAAATAAAGTATTAAAAAGAAGATGGTTATTATACATTCAGGTGAACGCTAACTCTTCCAGTTCATAGATCAGGGACTGGTAGCACTTTCCATGACTCAGTCAGTATCCAGCTCTAAAAAGATCGGTGTTCCTTGTTGTATAGAAATGCAGCTTTCTAAGAAAAGCCCTGCAATTGCACAGCACCTTGAATAGGCACTCATTTCATGTCATAGAAAGGAAAAAGGAAAACTCGATAAATATAACTTGAATAGACAACAATGAAAAATCTTTACATGTTTCAAAGAACTGAACACATTATGTCTTTCAGTGTGTTTGACTAAAGCAAATGACAGATCGAATACTGCAGGTGTCAGGCTGTGTTTCTTGGACTGTGAGTAAATGTTTAAAAGGTAGTCAGCCTTAAAAGTGTTTAGTTAGCACACTTTAACCTCAAGTGTTCCCTGTGGCCTCTGGAACGTGTTATGTTGCCACACGGAACATAAACTCCTGAGGAGTGAGAAAAAACTAGTTGAAAGCGTTTCCTAATGCTGTCAGAATGAAGCGTGGACCAGCTCAGGGGTAAAAATAGCCAAGGGTTACTGTAGCTCGGAAAAGTTCGGATGAAAAATGTTACTCTGAGAGAAACGAAACCCAGAGAAAATCATTTAAAGTACTTCAAAGTCCCTGACAGGAGAGCAAGTGAGTTTGTTTGATGAGGAATTAGCTGCACCTGAACATGCATCTGGGTAAGTAAAAAAAAAAGTGGGATTTACGTCTAGCTTTTTTAAAACTATTTCTTATTTAAGGACAAAGATGTGGAAGAATGCAGATGTTATCCTTGGACTTCAGCGAACCTTTTATCTGAACATTTTTAAACTTCTGGCACAGTTTTTAAAGAGATGATGAAAAATGTATTTTCTTTAGCTCAGATGCTCTAATCCGAATATTAACCGATAAATAGTCCCCCCAACCTTGGCTGTAAGGATTCCCATCGATAAACCAGGTGACCTAAAACTCCACCCTTAACATATTGTGCATGTGTGTTTGTTTTTCTGATTATCTAAGAAGTTGACATGGAGATACCGTCTCCCTCACCACCAGCGCTG
Source organism: Jordanella pulchra (assembly GCA_034780135.1). Lineage (NCBI taxonomy): Eukaryota > Metazoa > Chordata > Actinopteri > Cyprinodontiformes > Cyprinodontidae > Jordanella > Jordanella pulchra. The sequence goes on along the minus strand of JAUZNJ010032039.1, from coordinate 5,904 downwards.
CTAACGAGACGAATGATGAAAGAACAAGACAAGCCAATTAAAAGAAACAAGCTGAGAAAGTGTTGCAGAGCTGGCTTTCTTAGGTGTCAGCTTTCATGAGACTTAGACATCGATGTGGCCGCCAGGTTCCACTCAATGGTGTGTATGAATGCATTTTTAAATCTGATTTCTGCTCCTGTTAACTGGACCACACTGGTGAAAAATTGATCAAATTAGAGTATTACCTTAGTGCCGTAATCATACCACTTGAAGTATTTCACATCTTCTTACAGCACAGCCATAAAACAAAGATGGATCTTATATGAAAAAAGGTAGTAATTGTTGGTATTCAGTCCACTTTATGTTGTCATCCCAAAATAAAATTCAGTGCAACTAATATGCTGTATCAGCGTTAATGTCATGACATATCAGAACTTCGAAAGCCTCAGAGGTTTAGTTAGAGAACATTTTCAAAGAAGCTGTGAGCTCTGTCTAATGCCTCATTCAAATTTGAAACAGGAATAGACTCCTCTAAAGTGGCACATTTGACAAGGGCAGCGTTTATGATGACTCTGGAAGAGCAGCAAAAAGCAACAGCTCAGGTGGGAATAGCTGTCATTAGCTATTAGCTACCGTTACTAATCTGGGCAAAACTATGCCGGTATTCTGCTAATTTCAAAAAACAAACATTTTTGCAAAGAATGAATTTTAATGAAATAACAAAGACCACTAAAATTGCATATCAATACATTTGTTCATCCAGAAATTCTTAAAAACAATATGGAAGCAGCAGAGGGAAACACACGAGATAAATCAATTCTTAAGCTCCGACTCTAGTGGGCGCCATCATCCTCCAGCTATTTCCGGTCTTCTTCTCCGTCTTTTTACAAGGGAGTCAAAGTCAGATGCAGATCACGTGATTCGTTCAATGTGGGAAAAAAAGTGTTTTCATTGCTGTTTGCAATATATAAGAATTTCAATATGACTGAAGAACCACTCCATTGCAGCATAATGGAGTAATTATGCTGCGATTTGTTTTTTTTTTTTTCAAAAATTGCAGTGCGAATTCATTTTCTTAATTGTGGTTAGTTTTTATTTGATGGTTAATGGAAACATAGCAATTGGTGCAATGCACTGATCTGGCTCTTAATTAGGAGTGGCAAAAACAACGTTTTTGGTAAAAGACATCCGTCTTCATCTTAAAAGTTTGCCATGAAACATACATGAAAAAAACAGCCATAGTTTGAAACTACAGATTGTTTCTTTCTACGTAACATAGCAGCTTGTAATCTGACGAAATGCAAACAAGTTAAAGGATTATTTATAATTCTGAAAAGCGCTGCATGTGTTTTTGTGAGTTTTAGTCTATTATCCAACAGAATGATGGGATAAAGATCTGCATGCAAAACAAATGTCTGTCAGGTTTAAAAAAAAAGAAAATGTCCTCCTGGAAACATCCAGTATTCCTGAAACAACAGCTTTGCTTTAAATTGGACAGCTGCAGTAACAGCACAATTATTTTTCAATAAGCATCAATAGCAACTCCTTTCTCAAGTAAGCCAAGTCTTTCAAAACATAATAATATTCCACGTGGGTGGATGGAATTGGACTCATATGTTTGAGTCTGAAACAACACTTTCCTCAGGCTCCGAGCACAAAAAACAATCCCAGACAAACCACGGGGGAACAAGAGGAATTGTTTTACTAAAGCCACATCCAATGGTGAGAAAATAATTAGTCACGCACGCCTCTTGATAGAAGCATCAGGAAAAGTGGCGACGGACCCGAAGGTGCCTGATGCCTCCGATTCGTTCTGACAGGTTTGAGGTGGATGACGCCACGCTGAGAGAAATGCATGAGAAATGACCAGGAGAGAAAATCAGTCAGTGTAATAGCATTATCCAAGGAAGGAGAATCCGATTATTCCATGTTAGGTCTGGAATATAATGCCATATGAAATATGACATTTGTTGAAATCAAATCAAAGAGATGTCCGTGTTTGTTTTTATCCAATAATATGAAAAATGATGTCAATACGGAACGCTTTTATCTCTTGGTGTTTCCTTGTCAGTGTTATAAACCATGTTTGGAGAAACACACACACAAATAAAATAAAATCTCCTCCACCTGTTTAAACATAAAATCCAGGGGGACATAATTATGGAAATTATTTAGAGCCATCAGAAAAACCCAGACAAGGGAAGCAGCTGGATGGGAGTTAAGCTTTAAGTGTAAAACAGACACAGAATAGCTGAGGTGTTGTACATTTCAGCTCTAGAGCGTGATCTCAAACTTTTCAATATAAAAGTGAGCTCCTGTGATGGATAACTGCTAACATATGGCTTTTCTATCCTTACCGTCCTAATCATGCTATCTTTAGAGGCCGCCGCAGATGCATCTGCAGCTGCTTTAGGAGAGCTGTACACAAACAGACATATGGAAAACATTTCAGTTGCTAATGGGCATACAGAACAAGAAGAAAGTGAGAGAATAGTAGTAAACCACCACATCCTGACAAAGGCCCTCTTGGATCATGATTCTCTCTTAAAGTCAGCACGCCAACCCAATTCTGCCAATTTATTATAAGGAAGCCCAGTCCATTTGTGGTTGGCGGGGTGTGTAGCTTGGGGCGGCGTATCCATCTGAGTGCAAGCAGTGTGGTCTGCTATTTCCCGCTCTCTTGCCCAAGAAAAACCAGAGAGAATGGGAAACTTGTTTGGTTTTCCCCATATCGCATTCAGACTTGAAAGGGAACAAAATATTGAGACTTTTTTTTATGCTTGTGGGCAGAGTTATGAGATCAATAGGGATGAAAGATATTTTTATGATCTAAATTCTAACATCGACCTCCATCTTATCTGTAAGCAGCTTTCTAAACAAACTCTATATAATAAAAGTACTGAAACAAAGGCCTGTCTGCATCTGTGCAAACACATGCTGAGGAGTGAAGATGATGGTTTTATCTATGATTTGGGAGCAAGGGGAGCAACAAGACAATACTGTAATGATTTAAGAAGAAGTAATTTAGGCACTAATGAACAAGCTAAATAACTATGATTATCTGTCAGCTGCTTCTCCTATTTTGGGTATAGTTGCTCACAGTTCTACCAGTTACAGTGCATCACAAAGGCAGTCCTGCACAATGAGGAGAGTATGGAGAAAGTATGCTTTAAAACTATTTCCTAACTTTTAAACACCTCACACAGCACTGTTTGACTTCCTAATAAAGATGTGCAAACAGTATGGGCATTTGCAAACCTACCGTAATATGGAAACCAGCTTAAGCTAGGGGACTTTAATGTCTGGCTCCTTAGTTGTGGCTCTTATAAATGCTGCACAAGTTGGTAAAGAACCAACTAATGCTTTCAAATATAGAGATAGTAAATAAAAATGTAGGTTTTAAAAATGTTCTAACATTTTTTAATGGAATCTAAGCATTGAATTTCTGTAACACAACAATAATATTTAAAGTACCAAATATATATTATTTTGATCTATCTAACTTATCATTAGATTAGAAACTACTTGCTTAATGTCTTAATTATTTATCTTAAACAATTGAACACACACACACACACACACATGTATATGTGTAGAAGAATAAATGCAGGGAGAAATAATAAAGAAATGACAAAAATATCCAAATAAAATATTCTGTAAAATAAATAAAAGGTTTTCTAAATGGGAGTATAACTTATCCAGTCCTGTCTCTAAAACCCTTAATCCACAAAAAACATCCCATGGATGAAAATGTATGCATCCTCATCTTGCAGAAAAAATAGAAATGTTGTAATGAACCCAGAAATAAAATGAAAGACATGAATTCTTTAAAAAATGACAGTAGAAATCCTTTAGTATATTTAAATTTTCTGTTTTTTAAAAGTTCATGTAAAATCTAAGGCTTAAGGAAAGTGTCTTTTTAGTATACTGAAGAAAAAAAATGTGGACTTGAAAGGTTGCAGATAATCCTAATACGAGTGCTACTCTCCACAAATTTGGAAGGGGCTGAATAAAAGAACTATATTTGGTGTTATTTCTTCAAGAACGGACACTAAAAGGAGTTGATGGGAACATAGAAGGAGCTAAATTCACAGTCAGCCCTGAATTATTTGAAATCAAATTTAAAAATCCAATTCATTAGAGCTACGTTTAACTGCTGTATTTCAAATTTCACTGCAATATCCTTATTTTATTTCCTAATGTATTATATTAGGATTGTTGGATTGGACAGTATTGTTGCAGAAATATGCAATACAAATAAACTTGGACTGACATTTCCCAATCAGTGCCTAAAAACGCTAAAAGGCTTAAAAATAGAGTAAGAGTTCCTTTTCCAGCAGGATAACCGACCTGAACATACAGCCAGAGCTACAACAGAATGCGGAAGATCAAGGCACATAGATAAATTTGAATGGTCCAGTCAAAGTCCAGATCTAAATCCAGCAGTGAATCTGTAGCAAAACTTAAAGGCTGCTGTTCAGAGACTATTCCTCGTGTGTGCCTGAGTTTAAAAAGAATGACGAGAAGCACCTTTAAAGGTGTGCAAAGCTGGTAAAAACATCTAAACACCTACAGCTGCAGCAAAAGATTTGACAAAGCTTTACCTCAGGGAACCTCTATGCAATCCAATCATTTAAAATAACTTGGACACACAAGATTTCCTTTCATTCCACAATTGTGTGTTATGTTGCGTTGATTAATCACAACAGATTGTGGTTGTAATGTAAAAATATGTAAAGGACGGATATATTTTTCAAGACTCTATATGTAAGTGGGCAATTTTAAATCACCTAGGGTCCCACTTGCACCTTCCACCTTCCTCTGCACCCTAAGAAATCACCACACACTCTGTATTGTGTGACTGCTTAAAACCAAGGGGTCACATTCGGCCTCGGCACAGACGCCAACCTCTAGCCGCAGGAAAGTCAAGTGACTCTGGCTAAAAGTAGCTTATTCTGCATGTGATCGCAAGGAAGGGAGGTAGCTTTACACAACCAAGCCCCTATCGACAAGAAAGAACTAAATGAGGGCAGCTAATGTTTGGATGAATGCAATAAATACTTGTGGATACATATACCCCAGTAGCATGAGATAAATAATATAATGAAATAGAAAGAATTCCCATAAAAAGGACATTTACAAGCTGTTGCTGGTCTGTTTGATCCAAAGTACCAGCATGGTGCTCACACTCCTCTGTGTGGTCGTGCTCATCGCTGCACCCGCCTTACACCACATATCGATTCTATTAGCAGAGAGAAAACAGTGTGGGAAAAAAAGGCAGCTCTGTTAAAAATATGGGCCCTTTTATGATAAACATCTGGGAATCCTCTCTGAGAGAGCAGCATAGAGGGAGGCAGGAAAAACATGGAGGGGGAGACTTGATAGACGGGGCTTCTTGTGTCTTGGACATTATTCCATTAAGGTTGGAGCAAAGGTTGGAGTGCTGACCTGAGCATTGCCATTAGAGCTGTTCACAGCAGCCACACCTGAGCCCAGCGGACCACAACCCAAGGGGACGCTGCGGTTAATTGAACAGTCATCATGGCCCATGCTCCAGACAAATCCAGGAATTCTCTCCCCCGGCTGACACTCCTTATCATGAGCTCAGCTTGTTCATACATTTTAAAAATAGCCGACGACAAAAATTATAAAAGGTTAAGAATTAAAATACATAAAGAGAATTTGGCTAAAGCCTGTTAGCTGTTTATTTGGCTGGACTGTTTATCATTCTGTTCCCGAAGAGACTTATTCTGTAAACATGTTTTGAAGTGAATCAAGATTTCTGCTTCACAAAATGGTAGGGAGGTGAAAGATTTGATCGATATTTGAGTCAATTCTTCAATAAATTTCTTCGCCAAATATACAAACATGTACAGAAAAGAACAAACTTATTGACATCATTGTTAACTTCAAAGTTTATATATA
>JAUZNJ010032038.1:0-13891 GCA_034780135.1 Jordanella pulchra | reverse complement strand
TGAACATTTCCATTTATTTCTGAAGATATTCACTCAGCTATGCAAAACATGAAGGGGTGCCAATAATGGTGAGCAGGGCTGTAAATTCTCAGACCAAAAAGCAGAAACAAGCAAAACATCACTACTAGAATAGAGCATAACTAATATCTTTTTATAGGCTTACAGACAGTGCTACACCAGGATAATGAAAATGAAAAAGTCATCTGAAGTCCAAGAGAAAAAAACAATGATAAATGGGAATAAGTGAGGAGAGGGACAAAGAAAAATCAAGGTAAAATCCATTTTTACACAACGAGCCAGAGTGATGCTTTGATGCAAGGAAATTAGGGTTTCAAAGTGTGGGAGAGCAGAAATTTTAGGGATTCCAACTGTTCCTCATAGCCTTCCCTCCCTCCTGTCTTCACTCCCTTCTTCCCTCATTTCCTCTCTGTCTTGGCACGAGATGAAGATATCAGATTGAACTGGACTCAAAGGGAGATTGAGATCTAAGGAAACTATGGCTCTTAATTGTGCAGAGCATATACACATCTTGGTGGGAGTTGCTGAACGTGACAAGGTCGACACATTCACTCAGCATGTGATGGAAGAAATTTGATGAGCGCCAACTCTGACACACAAACATATTTAAGGACATGCTAGTCCTTCATCACTTTTCTTTCATCAGGATACTGAATTACAGTTTACAAAATATAACAAGAAACTTCAGCATGGATGAGTGTGGTGACAGAAAAAACCTGATGTACCTATGAAGCAGAGACATAGAATCAAATTGAGATCTGAATCATCAGTGAATGAGTTCCACATGACTGAATCTCTGGTTCAAAGTATTAGAAAAGAGAAGAGATATTTTTCTGAAACTTAAAAGTTTACATTCCCAAGTCCTTCGTCTGAAGTCTTTTAAAAAATTGTATTATAGTGCATTCACAATATTTTATTGATTTAAAAAAATCCAAAGTCTTTAGAAGAGTGCAGCACTACAGGCCTTACTGAATTCACATAATGACCTGGATGACTTGCCATATTTTTTAGAACGAGGGGTTTTGCTCTTAACTAAACAGGAGGAGGCCTGCTGCAAAAAGTAATTCATACTGATCGCTGTGACCATACTATTTCTAGCTATTTCTACAGAAAAACTTGTCATCCTTGTGCTTAAACCTTCCTTTTTAATCCCCCAAGACCCCTCTGATTGCTTGTTTTTCTGTTTTGCAGGTTTGTTTTCACAATTCAAGCTAAAATAATTTGGTATGTTGATTTTATTTTGAAATTCACTGAAACTTGCTGCTGTCTAGCGTCCAACCTTTTCTGTTTATGAAATTCAGGAGCTTGATGCGGAGGCCACTGCTGTGCAGTCCAGCCCAACTTGCTTCTAGTGATATTATTTTATTAAGCCTTGGTAACTACACAATGCACTATCGCCAATGTGACTGTGCAGACTGGTTTTAAAGTCATTAACTGGCATAGAATCTTTTTTCTTGCAAGGGTACTCACAAGAATTTAACTTATGTGGATTTATATGGCTGAAGTGTTAGCAACAATAGTGATTTGCTATGGTTAGCTTTGTTAGGATTTGGTTTTCTGTGTGGTTTTTGGTTCCTCCTTTCTCCACTAGATGGAGACTCAAGATCCCTCTCCTGAAGCTATACCTTGACACTGATATGGTTATCTCATTACCAGAGGTTCTTTCTTCGTGATACCGTGGATTATATCCACTGGATCTCCGAATCTCAACTTCTTCTCCTAAGTCTGATCAAACAAATCATCTTAATCTCCACAGCTGGCAGCCAAACTGCTCCTCAAAGAACTGCCCTCTTGCCTGTTAAACCTGTCCGCCCTCCGCCGTCCGGATCTCCAAACCACACAAGTAAACATCACCCAGTTTCCCTTCAGTCTCCTCTTCCAAGCCAGAAATATTCTTCAGAACAAGTGACAAAACCATCTTTTAAACATTCCAAGCACCTTTCCACTCCTCCAGTGAGCTTTTTTTCCTTGTGAACCTCTTCCAGGATTACCCTCATCCTCTTAAATAAAAATTGTGTTATTCATTCCAGTCCTCCTGCGGTGTTCTGTATGTGGGTTAGAAAGATTGAATCCATCATGTAAAGTTTACCATAATTTTTCAGGTCTCTTAGACAATAGGAGAAAAGTTACACAAGCAGCAACACTTATCTACTACCTTAAGTTGAGTCACTGATTGCTGGAATCCGCCCTTTTCGTTGGAACAGAGACAGGGATGTTGATAGGACCGGCTTGTGTTAGCACCCTTCCACAAGCAATATAAATAGATATTAAAAAAGGAGGAGGACAAAAAATAGCCCCTTTCACATTTCGGATAGTCCTACAGGCTTTAACTCAGACCCAACACAAATATGAAAAAGTCTGATGTTTTTGTGACATGTCAAAAACTTTTAGCTGTCAGATAACTTGAGCTCAAGACTTGTTGGAATCTGCTAATTCAAAGCGCACCAGCACCTCCAACTCTGAATGACTCTGAAATAGTCACATGGTCAAAGTCTAAACTGGACTCTAAAGCCTCTTTCCCACTAAAATTAGCTAGCTAATCTGGGTTTTTCATACAAGTATCAACCCACTAACAATCAGCATTTGGCTCCCTTCCCACTGGCAAAAAAGCTTAGTCTTTTCCCCAGCTCCTGCGTGTCTGGTCACACCATCACGCTGTATTAGCATTGATGGTGTTGCCACTAACGACAGATATCAGGAAAGCGAACAATGGAGAGCAACATGTAAGGAAGCCAAGGCGTAGTAAGTTTGCTTTATTGTTTCACTCTTTGATCTGTTTGAATTTCTCTCCCCAGTGCTGTGCCATGTTTATCAAATGTAAGCAGAGTTGCTTTGGCTTTTTAGATCAGACACGAGTGCCGCGGTGTGTTGACGTTTGTACATTGCGCTTAATGGTATCACATAAGTTAACCGGTCGACCTGGCTCTGCTTTTCCCACTGTATGCTGATTAGAGCTGAGCTTGAAGGCAATTTTAACCTGGTGAGCTTGGCAAGTCATTTGACCCAGGTTGACACGGGTCAGCTGTTCCCACTGCCACTGAAAGCCGATTTTTCCCAGTTAAATGGGTTTTTCGGCCTGTGGAAAAGGGGTATACTGAGATATTATGAAATGACCTTAAACAAAGTTAAACCTGTACAAACCTCCATTGTGAATTAAATACATATATTCTGCAAAGAGGAGTGAGCCGCTATTATATCTACGCCAAAAACTTATTGCCTATAATTTCAAATCTTGATGGATTTTTTTTTTCAGTGTCAATTTCAAAGTAGATTTAGACTGTGTTAAATTGACATTTTATGTATTCCATCATGCAGTTTGAATCTTGGCAGATTCAAAGAAGGCAATATTGTAAAACTGGGGATAATAATTTATAAATAAAAGTAAAGCGACAGAAGTTAACATAACACAAAGCTAAAAAAAACATTACATTAGAAAAAATCCTGGAGTACACAAATATTTGTGAATCATCTCTTTTCATTCTGATAAAACTCAAAAGTGCAGCAAAAGGGCTACAGATGAAGCTGTTGGGCTGGTCCCTCTGTCTCTCAGAAGAAAGAAAGCATAATCTTTGGACACTTGTAGCAGTACTTGACAGGTTTGTCAAATAGACCTATGTTATTGTACTTGCCTGTGCTGGGAACCCCTGATGGGAAACAGAGAGCATACAATAAACCAAAGGTGAAAGGAGTGTTGTTACATGCTTTAATAATGTCACTTTGGGGGATTTGTGGCTCGTTCAGTTTGAGGAAATTGAAAAGGTCTAGAGGTAAAAAAAGAATCAGGGATGGAGTGAGGAGAGCAGACCTGGGAGCTGCTTTGACTTTTCTCTTTTTAGTGTTAAATAATAGGGCAGACAGGGCTGAGGAAAAGAGATTTTGGGATTATGAAAAGGAACTCAATGAAAGATGAAGCAGAGAAAATGAGGGAACCGATGTAGAACTTGTACAACTAAACCAGAAAGAAGAAAATCCCCTTTCTGTATTCATTTTTGGGGGTTCTTGGATCAGTTCTTCTTTTGTATATTTTTTGCTGTACAGTATTACCATAACAGTGGATAGACTTCTTTCTCTTGGGTGTGCTGTCAGCAGTAGGAAAGTAAACACTTTCTAATTCTCACACCAATGCACATGTCCACTTACACTGACTCACAGCCAGGATGTGTTCTTATTTGTGGTAAAGGCACAGCAGGGTATTAAGGTCTGAGTGGTTAGATCTGATTATTGACTACAGCAACATTTTTACAAGAAGCTTGTTTTGTGTTTCCTGAATCAGCGTGGGTATACTCTTGCTTTTTCTCAGAAGAAAAAACAGATTTTTCCAAGAGTAAACACTTAAAGGAGAGTGTAAGTCCACTCATTGCATTCTTGGCCCTCGATGGAATTGCCAGGAATCAAAACAAATATTTTCTACTTTTGCTGAAATTTTAAAGGAATCTGTGCAACATATGTCATGTTGAACACAATCTTCTTTGCTGAATAATGGTATTTATTGTTTTACCTTATCTTTTGTGTAAGGTTGTGAATATGTAGGTGTGAGTATTGTTTCTATAAAGGAATTGTGAAAAACACCTCAGAGAGTTCTCACATCTTAAAAAACTAAAGCATTCATTTACAAATAACTAGTGTACTTTGTTTTTTTTTAAACCCAGCAAACTTTTCTGTCTCCACACTTTCATGCAATCTGTTTCACGACTAGAAGGGTTACAGGCACTAGCCAGATTTCCACACATTTTATGGTGATTACCTCAATTTATCTGAAAAAAGGTTTATTACAAAAATTCAGTGTATAACAAGAGTTTATTTGAATTAATTTTGATCATCTTGGCTTATATGTTAAAAAAAAGCAACCCATTGTTTTTAGTTTCACCGGAGCATTTTCTTTAGGAAATGTCACGGAAAAAGGCCAGTTAAAAGTACTCCTGCCTACAAAATGCTTTTGGAGATTGATTTTTTTCCTGTGCTGACTTTATAGTTGTTTAACAATCACAGATAATCAGCTTTAAGAAATCTATTTATATCCAAGCATATTTAAGAATTTTTTATTTTTTTTGTTAGGCAAACCCATAAAGACACTATTGCAGTAATTTATTCTACTAAAGATAAATGCATGAATTAGTTTTTCTAGACTCTACTTGGACATTAGTCCTTTAATTTTGGAAATGTTCTTCAAGTGATAAAAGGCTGATTTAGTAACTGCCTTTATGTGCCTCTGAATGTTCAGGTTTTAGTCCATCAGGACAGGTTTCAGCCATAATATGTGGTTTCTAGCTGTAGTAGCTGAAGCTTTGAGCTAACTCTTGATCTACCCCCTTCTTTACTCCAAAAAGTATTACCTCATTTTTGTTTTTATTCGCTGATCTTCGGGCAGGATTTAATCCAACTCAGTGTGGTAAGAAAAGGCCAACCCAGTTTTCCAGATTCTCTAATAAAATTGAGTGATCAACAGTATCAAATGTTGCACTGAGGTCCAATAATACCAGTACCACTTTTTTTTTTCAGTCTGAATTTATATGAATGTCATTTAACATTTTAATCAGGGCAGTATACTGTGGTTGGCACGGAATCCTGACTGGAAGAGATCAAAGCAGCTTGTCATTGTTAAGAAGGGATTTAACTATTGAAACATAACTTGTTCAATGATCTTACTAATAAAGGAGAGGTTTGAGATGGGCCTTAAATTCTGCAGGACTAATTTTTCCAAGTTTGTTTTTTTTTTCAACAATGATTTAATAATTGCAGTTTTTAAGGTCTGGGGGAAAACTCATGACATGAGGGATGTGATGGATCATGAGTGATGTGATTTGAATTAAATCAGACTCTACAACAGGCAAAAACTTAACAAAACACAAGGGTAAAACATCAAGACAGCAGGAAAAGGAGCTTAGCTGTTGAATAGTTTCTTCTGAACTTTTGTAGTTCATTGGGCATAATTGGGACATTTTAACAGAGTTTATCTAACTGGAGACATTATTGGTACTGGAGTTGGTGTTTATGTGCAAACTGCTTTTTCATTACCTTGTATTTTTTCAGTAAAAAACTTTGCAGACACATTGCAGGCCCTTTTAGATTGGATTTTCATCAGCCACAAACATGGGAGGGGTTGTTTCCTTGTCGACTGTTGCAAAGAAATCGCAAACATTGTTCATTTTTTTGTTAAAAATCTTAGAGAAGAAAGATTTTCGTACATCTTTTAGTTGTAAATTATATCTGTGGAGTTTCTCTTTATATATTTCATAGTGAACTTGGAGTCCATTCTTTCGCCACCTTTGTTGGGCTTTTCAGCACTCCCTCTTTTCTTTTTTTCACTGCTGGAACATTTCTCCATGGAGATTTCATCTTCTCAGAGAAAACTTTCAGTTCAACTGGAGCAATGATGTCTGCAACTTTACAATGGAAGTTATCAACCAGCTCATCTACTGAGTTATAGGGTAAACTGAAAGCAGAAGGGTAAGCCTAGGTAAAGCTATTAACTGTACTGTCAATGATAACGTAGCTTTCTTATAAAAACATTTTGTAATTAGGTTAGTGGGAAAGATGGCTTCAAAGTAAAAAAAAAGGTCTGATAGGACAACATCAGTCACAGAAACATTTGAAATATTTAGACCTTTCCTGATGACCAATTCCAAAATACAGTGTGTGCAGAATTATTAGGCAATTTGTATTTGAGATATTCTTTTTATTACTGAACAACAACTATGTTCCCAATCAACCCCAAAAACTCATAAATATCAGAGCTTAATATTTTTGGAAGTTGGAGCGGGTAGAATTTTGTAGTGTCAAATTTTTAGTCAACATTATAAAAACCAAATATATATCCATCTCCCTTGTTTATTTTCTAAATAAACCAAGTAAACCAATATAACCACATTTATAATGCCAGAAATTAAAAAATTTTAACATTTCTGGCATTTAAAAACAAAACCAAATCAAATCAGTGACCAATATAGTCACCTTTCTTTATGTTGACACTCAAAATCCTTCCATCCATAGATTCAGTCAGCTTCTTGATCTGTTCATGATCAACATTGCGTGCAGCAGCCACCACAGACCTGTTCAGAGAGTTGTACTGTTTTCACTCCCTGTAGCTCTCACATTTTATGAGGGACCACAGGTTCTCTATGGAGTTCAGATCAGGGGAATAGGGCCATGTCACTATTTATTTTTTTTTAGACCTTTACTGACCAGCCACATGGTGAAGTATTTGGATGCATCTGATGAAGCATTGTCCTGAATGAAAATCATGTTTTTCTTGAAGGATACCAGCTTTTTCCCGTACCACTGCTTAAAGATGTCTTCCTGAAACTGGCAGTCGAGCTTCCCTCCATCCTCAACCCGAAAAGGTCCCATAAGTTCCTCTTTGATGATACCAGTCCATACCAGTACCCCACCTCCACCTTGCTGGTGTCTGAGTCAAAGTGGAGCTCTCTGCCCTTTACTGATCCAGCCTGGGGTCCATACATCTATCTGGCACATCAAGAGTCACTGCATCTCATCAGTCCATAAAAAGTTAGAAAAATCAGTCTTAAGATATTTCTTGGCCCACTCTTAATGTTTTATCCTATATTTCTGGTTCAAAGGTTCAGCTTTCTTTACCTTGGCCATGTCCCTGACTATCACACACCTTGTGCTTTTGATGCTCCAGTAATGTTGCAGCTCTGATATATGGCAAAACTGGTGTCAAATGGCATCTTGGTAGCTTCACGCTTGGTTTCCCTCAATTCATGAGCTGTAGTTTTACACCTTTTTTTAAACACACTTCTGGTGAACCTGTTGGCTATTTGCCATGAAACACTTGATTGTTCAGCGATTACGCCTCGAAGGTTTGCCAATTTCAAGACGGCTGTAACCGTCTGGAAGACATCTCACAATTTTTTACTTTTCAGAGTCTGTCAAATCTCTCTTCTTATGCATTTTGCCTAAAGAAAGGAAGTTGCCTAATAATTAAGCACACCTTATATAGAGTGTTGATGTCATTAGACTGAACTCCTTCTCATTACAGAGATGCACATCACCTGATTTACTTAATTGGTAATTGGCATTCAAGCCTATACAGCTAGGAGTAGTACACACTCAGAAAAAAAGAGTACCCAATTGTAAGTTCAAACTCTACCTTAGGGGACAGAACTGTACTCCTACTGTACCCTTTTTTTTAGAGAGTGTATGAAATGTATGAAAAGGACAATCGAAAGACTCATTTGCCTAATAATTCTGCACACACTGTAGAGCTAATAATGGTCTTGGTTACCATAATAATGTTAAAATAATTAAAGAACACGTCTAAATGACAAAATATATTTGTGTTTTTACAGAAGGCTGATAAACAGGAAGACAGCATCAGTGAAATTACTCATTGCTTTGATATGTACAGCATTTATAAGATTTTAAAATGCAACAGTGTGATTTAGGAGAATGTAAATTTGGTTTATCAGATACTCTGGCCCACTGCAGCCATAGATGGTGGTAAACCTAATGTTGGCGCCATCCGCCAAGAAGAAGAAGGTGAAGTATTTGAGCTGCATCACCGCTGAATGAGCCTGGGTGGGACCATGCTAGCTGTACAGAATAAACAACTGATGTGTTACTGCTCTACACCAAGTGACTTCATTTTTGAAAAGTTGAGATACATGACTTCTTAATATTTTTTTATTGAATACTTAATTTATTAACATGCAGCTGTTTAGGACTGAGACAGTATTACCATAAGCGTGAAATGTGATCAGTTTTTAATTTTAGATCATGTTCGATGTGAGGCAGCTCTGCCATGGAGTTTTAATTCCCATGTTTCCTCTCCCTGGAGCTGAATTTTTCCCTGTTTCTAAAAATAATAATCTTCATAAGAAAATAAACAAGGAATTCACAACTCTGTAAAGATGAACTGAGTTTGAACTTTCCTATAAGGAGAAAAAAATCCTACACTGCTACAACTCCATCTGTTTCAGTACAGCTTGCGGTGTTGCCCTGGCACATTGTTCATTATAGGCAAACCATGCCATAACAGAATTATTTTTTAATGTGAATAACCTGTGCACAGACTCTTAAAGTGTATAGTCACTCTTTCTGCCGATGTGTAGAGACTAAAGGTGTTTGTCCTTAGTTTCGCCGCTGTGGGAAACGACCCATCTGGTCAGTGTGTACACATGTAGGACAGGGTGTGAGCTGAGCTGCCAGGTACTAATGAAGATGGATGTAGGTACGGCCATTGTGCTGAAAGTGGGGGGTGGTACGTATTTCATACTAAGGGAAAAAAAGAACGACAGAGAGGGAGAATTTCTTGATTCAAAGTCACAGAATGAATTCATCTTGTCAAAAAAGCGCAGTGAGTTTATTGGCTGCATATTTCAAACAGAGAGGTAGGTCAGAGGTATGAAAGTCTTTGTTTAATGACTACTGTGGAAAAAAAGCAAACCAGCGCTTAAACAAAAAAAGGAAAGAACAAATTCCCCTTTCCTCATCAACTCAGTCCTACATTTCTGAGACTCTGCCTCATCCGTTCCAACCCTCAACCTTTCTTTGAAATAAAGCATCACGAGGCATTAGACTGCCAGCACAGGCAAGTTCATATGCAGGTGAGTAATTCCCCTCAACTATTGCTGCTCTTTACTCAAACTACAACTTGTGTTTTACTGCCCTCTGTAGGCAGCAGGATAAACCGAGAAATCCTGATTACAGAGAAGAGATGGCTTAACGATTGAATTTCTGATTGAATGTACCTGAATGAACCTGAAATAGATTTAACATTCAACTCTTCAACTGTTATTACTGTAAATAACAATGTCTGATTTTTAACCACTCTGAATCTGTGTGGTGCTGTGTGTTTAAGTTGTGTCCCTGTTACAACTGGTTTGCAGCTTTTAATTCTCATTAATAAATTCAATTAATAAGAAGAAAATGGCATTTAATTGTATCCAGCTTTGATATTAAATGTATCTGTAATTACAACAGAAAACCTGTAGGGGTACAGTATGTCTCTACTTGCTATGCAATTCTAGAGAAGATTAGTGTTCCTTCATTCTTTGTAAAATAGTTCAAGTTGAACCAGATGGATTGGAGAACATCTGTGAAAATCAGCCCTCATGTTTTTCTTAGCTCTGGATTTTTATTGAACCAATCTACCTCACATGTTGCTGTTTAGTTGTTTATTAATGTTCTCAAAGAAAACCAAAAACATCCCATAATAGCCATATATGTACAGAGTTTAAATTTGGACACAGGTGGACTGCACTTACTAATTAGGTCAATTCTATGCGCATGAAATTGAGTGGTTGCAATGGATGCACAACACGATACTATTCAGATGTTATTTATATAAAACTGTATGAAGGAATCACCACTTTTTCTTCATGCAGATTAAATTCTGTACAGTAAAATATAAGACCCTTATTATAAATAATGCACACATTATAGACATGTCTATAGCAGTTACCAGTCTCTTTATATTAGTAGTAGTAATATTTAATGCTATGCAACACAATGTCTTCAAACTGGTGATACATTCAGAAAGTCATGTTAAGAAGCGCAGACAAAACATTACTTTCAGGCTATTTTTGTCCTAATGCCACTTTGAAACTGAAAGCATTTAAAAAGTGATCTTGCTTTAAGATTAAATAATTGTGCATCAAAACATGTCACAATTTTCTTAAGTCGAGTTCCCTTTTGCCCATTTATGCAATAACAGTGACAGAAATCATAAGAACACCTCTTCCTTTTGCAGTAAATGTGGTTACCTAAATCATCAGCTCAACTGGGTGGGAGCTTAACCAAAAAACAAGCGTTCCCTAAGCCCAAGCCTCCATGGCCATCAGCGAAAGAACTATGTGAAAAATGTCAAACATAATGTGCTGGCTGTAGCAGCAGGGCAATATTTCAGGATGGTGGGAGAGCTTTTCCATTCTAAGCACATCTTAATGAGAGCTCCAGAGCAATAAACCCCTGAGATGAGATGCCCTGAAGCATCTCACCTAACTATCTCTTGGCACTTATGCTATGCTTCAAATTTGAATATAAGGGAGTGATATTTGAAATACATGCAGTGTGAATCTGCATGGATTTAAATCCCATAAAAGCCAATGCTAAACGGACACTTCATTTCTGCTGATAAAGATGTGGAGAGCCATAAAAACTTTTTTTAAAAATAGCATATTTTACACTGAATTCTATGTAATCAATTCTTCAATTTGAGCTCATTTAGAGAATTCCCAATTTCAAAAAGTCATTGTATTTGACAAAATCACAATTATTGATCCAGAAACTCCTTATTACCACTAGAACAGCATTGGGTTTTTTTTTCCTATAAAATTGCACAAGGTCTAATTGGTCTTGTATGCTAGATCCTTCTAGATTCAGGTTCAAATCTCGCCTTTTTTAACAAACAGTGGATATTTTTGTGTCATGTGAATCACTTCTGCTTTGGTTTGCTTGTATCTTCTGCATTGTTATACAATGACGTGTATTAAAAGATTCCACAAGATTTTCCTTTAAAACTCTACTGATATTTAAACATTTCCAGTACCAAGGTTCCTAAGGTTGTTATAGAAGAGAAATCAATTCACAGCATTTCTCATTCCCAGTCACAGTGGAAATAGGGTGCTGTTTTTTGCTTTTGCCTTCATCCTTTGTTTTACACCAAACAAACAAATCTAGAGAGTTTGTTTCACAGTATTGGTCCCATCTAAGCAAAGCGTATTTCCAGTTCAATACCCAGTGGCCCATGTGTTTCCCAAACTCTAAACAACTTCTGTGTTTTCATTCCTTTCTTAGAACCTTATTTCTGATTAGTCTCAGGTAAACTCAAAAGTAAATCCAAGCACTTAAAATACAGAGCAAGACAAGTACAACATTTACTTGAAGAGATAATACTGTCTGTCCTTGAGTAAAACATTTTACATACAAAAGTTCATCAATCATTTATGCTTTTATTAAAATACGTGATAAGGTATCTCTATTATAAGGAATGATAAGAGACTAATTATTTATGAGTCTATTACTTATTAACATGTTCATATTTAAATTCAGTTCCTCTACAAAATGTGAATAGCATACAGTTGTTATGGTGATTTGAAACAAACGGTCTTTGCTGCACTTCTCTTACAGTGACATTTTTTTTAACCTTTCTTTCCATTTTGCTCACAGTCAATGTTTGCAAGATAAATATGGGTCCTCACTCAACCTACTCAATGTAAATAAAAGAATCTCTGCATCTCTGTGTCACATCAT
The DNA here is from genome assembly GCA_034780135.1 of Jordanella pulchra. Lineage (NCBI taxonomy): Eukaryota > Metazoa > Chordata > Actinopteri > Cyprinodontiformes > Cyprinodontidae > Jordanella > Jordanella pulchra. The sequence goes on along the minus strand of JAUZNJ010032038.1, from coordinate 1,660 downwards.
ATTCATGCCCCAGGGACACAGACATTCACAAATCAGACGTTCTTAGAAAATCTAATAAGCTTAAAAAAAAGCATAATATAAATCTATGGGAAAAATGGATAAATTCAGAAGGGACTTAAAATATTTTAATACATTGCTCTCCAATAAAAATGTTGATTATTATAGAACTGTATGGTTTGAGATGATGCTAATAATATACTTTTTTTTCTTTACCTTTTAGCTCTCTTTACAGGAGATGCTAAAACATTGATCTTTTTCTGTGTCTGTTCTGCAGGAACAACACAAGTTTTTGCCTGCATGAATCTTTTATTAAGACAATATACAGGCCTTTTCATGTTTCACACATAGTAATTCTAGAAAGTCCCTGTTTCCTTTTTAACTTTAGATTCATATCTTGTGGTAACTTGTCCTAGATGTTCTGTATTAAATTACTTAATGAATTATTCTACCCTGTCTTGTTTACAAAGTGGACCCTGTTGTTTGTGGAAAATTAATCTCTAACTTGAGATGGGGAGAGCACTTAAAAAGCCGACTTAGAAGAGGACGGAAGACATTGAACTAAAAAGGAAATAAAGAAAGCTAAAGACTAGCTTGCACCCATCTGTATTTTTCCAGCTCATCTCATGAAGCTGGGGCTAAATTAAATGTGAAGTTCAGCGAAATGCCACAGTATATCAGAGATCTTTGGGAGAGCCTTCATCCTGTTACTTCTCTCTGAGTTTTACAGCCTGCCTTCTCTCCCTCTGGCCCTTCAGATAGGAACAGTCCATTTCAAGTTTAAGAGCAGTCGCTCTGGGAAAGAGCTTGACTGTCACCAGTCTCACAATACATACTGGGATAGCAGCAGTAGTGTCAGCTGAATCATTTTCAGTCTGAATCTTTATTTCAGATACAGATGTAGAAAGGTAAGGAAATAAGAATTGCAAGACAGAACCAAATTTAGATGAAAGACTCAGCTTGGGGGCGAGGAGGTCATACAAGAAGTGCCACTGCTTCAAACCATGACCTTTAATGTGCACTGAAGCAGTTCAAAGCAAAGCAAAGTGTTAAGCGATTAGGCTGAGAGTCAGCTAGGCTGAGTCTGATGTCATGGTTGTCAGCCATTGAAGTGGAAGGTTGCTCTCTCTGGCTCAGAGGTCAGTCTGTCTCAGGAGGAGGAGTTGAAGTATTTTTGGATGATAGTAGGAGGGAGCTGGAGATGGATAGATGAACTAAAACCAGGTCAGCAGTAAAGTAGGGGTTGCTCCTGTCTGTTGTCCTAAAGAAAGAGATGGTTGAATATAAAAACGTTTTCAATCATCAGTCTGTCCACACTCAAACCCTGGCCTTTGGGTTATAACATATGGATCATGACTGGAAGAATGAGATTCTGCAGCTGAGGTTACCTTTTAACATATTGGTAGCTGGGCTAAGCCAGAGAAACAGGATGAATACACCATCATCTGGAGATAGAAGCTGCTCCTTTGCAATAAAATGAGTGTCGTTTTCTCAGCACATCCCACTGCAAAACTCAATGAGGAGACTGTCTATTGGTGACACCTAGTTTGTGTTCCAGGGGTGGTTTGACTCACACCACCCACTGAAACACAAACTAGGTGTCATCAGAACCCTCCAGACACAAGCAGAAACCATTCCCACCACCAACAGCGGGAGGAGGAAA
>JAUZNJ010032037.1:0-13891 GCA_034780135.1 Jordanella pulchra | reverse complement strand
TGTGAAACCTCTAAAACCTGCAGGACTGCGGCCCTCCAGGACCGACTTTGGACATGCCTGGCTTAAGCAATGGGGACAGCTGTTCTGTAAAAACCTGAGGAAAATTGACAAGAACAGAAATAGATTGAATGCTACCTCATTCTTAGATGCTTTTGGCATATTTCCTCATTGATTCCTAAAATAAAGGTAAACATTCAGAATCCTTGGTGATTTCTTTAGTCTAAGTCATCAGTAGAATAGTAACAATAGCAGAGTGCATTGTTAGCAAAAAATAAATACATTAAAAAGTCATGGCTCTTTTCCTAAACAAAAGTAAGAGAAAAAAGATTATGTTCTGTCAGTGATTGGCTGCAGAAAAGGTCCCTATTTCACAATGTTTCAATACCATCTACTGGCAGTTAACCTCACAGTCATGGAAGCAGGAGTACCCAGAGAAAACCCATAAATCTATGGATTGAATTGTGTTCCATTATTCTTGCAAGCAAAGAAAAAATATGTAAGTTGAATTAAAAAAAAAAGAAATCCAGAAATGAGACTTTGAAAAAACATTTTAATTAAAAAAAAGGTTTTGAGAGTAACAATTTACTGAGATTTCTTTATTTTCAGTCGTTTACATTTTTTTCCAATGTTTAATAGTTATTAGTTTAGAATCATTTTCATGCAGAAATTAAAGCAGTGACTTAAAAGAATAAATGAAAAAGGAACAAAAAAATCTTAAAATCTACAGTATTTATTATATCTATATTTAAAAACAATTACTGACTCTTTATCATTTTAAACTGACTTTATTAAGAGACAGAAGGTCCAAAGAGCCATTTTCACAAAGAGCCACAGGTTGCAGACCACTGCCATAGATGCAGAAAGATCCTGATGTAAAGATCAACCCATGACCTTACTAGCCACATAGGCAAAATGAAACTTGTTCAACAGGTCCAACTCACCACATCCAATTGATTTTCTCAACTGGGATGTCATATAAACAAGGGGGTAATGTTAAGGCAGAGTTTTGCCTTTCAAATAAGCAAATGAAGCACTTAAACCTACAAGAATACATCTGCAGTCGCATCATATTTAAGTTATTTATTATATCCCCACCTGTATAAAGCCTAATGCATGACTTACATCCCTAAATGCCTCCGGCAAACCTTTGGGCTCCAGTAAGATTTCCCATAGTAACTGGAAGGACATGAACATACAAGCATATAATGATTAAAGTCAAAGAGGAAGCATTTTAAGCTTACAACCAAAAAGATAAATTATAAATCAACCTTGAGATACAATTAGAAACGTGCTGAATTACTGTAAATTAAGTCCTACAATGTGTTGTGCAAGGCAGTTTTTTTTTCTATAACTCATTCATATAAAAAGCAATCCAAAAGGCATCAAAGGACAGACGGAAGGAAGAAATTGAAGCGTAAAAGCAAGGCAAAACTATGAAATGCCACCAGGGATATAAATCAGAAACTATTTCCATATACACATATAAAATTAAAGTCTTCCACATACTATACTGAAAACCTTGCACAAATAACAGTGAAAAGCTCCTATATAAACTAGTGAAAACATTTACCTACTATATAACCTACGCAAAAGCTCTTATACAAAGTAGTGAGAACTGTTCATATAAACTACTGAAAAGCTTTAGGTTTCATACACACTTCTAAAAACCTCTTACATACGCTACTAAAAAGCTCTCATTGCGTAGACAAGGTTACGTATTTTACGTATTTCTATGCGTAGCCCTGTCTGCGTCGGCTGCTGGTAAAGCGTTGTAGCATTTGATAGGATCCGAACCTCCGTTAAAGCCAGAATACAGTTGAGTAAATGGCACTGCTTGTGCGAGGTGTTCAGCGGTTAGTTGAGTAATAATCGCTAGTTTTATTGAGTAAAATATCAACCGGACAACACGCGCGAAGCTAACCGGAAAAACTACTGTTTAAAACTTTAACTTCCGGCTTAAAAAACGCCTTCCTTTTCAAGTGAAATCCACAAATATTTGAGTAACGTACGTGAGAGCTTTTCAATATTGAGTATGAAATCTTCTTAGTAGCGTATGTAAGAGGCTTTTAGTGGTGTGTATGAAAGCTAAAGCTTTTCAGTAGTTTATATGAACAGTTCTCACTACTTTGTATAAGAGCCTTTGAGTAGGTTATATAGGAGGTAAATGTTTTCACTAGTTTATATAGGAGCTTTTCAATGTTCTTTGTGCAAAGTTTTCAGTATAGTATGTGGAAGACTTTAATTTCATACGTGTATATGCAAATAGCTTCTGATTTATGTCCCTGGTGGCACCTCATACAAAACAAAAGAGGTAGGAAATACTAAAGGTGTAAAATATTGAAATGTCTCAAACAGTTTAATTCATCAGATTCTTTGACCAAAAGCTGCTAAAATCAACAATCTTTTCAGTCCTGGTTTAAAGAAACTGAAGGATCTAAATTCTTCAGGTAATATAGGTAGACTAAATTGAACACTGTCTTATCCGGCTCAGTTATGGTCCTTAGGAGATGAATGGTGCATTCACGCACAGTGTGAAACCTGTGAAAAATATGTCAGTTATATGTCAGTGATATGCTTTTCTGGCACAGTAATGGTTCCAGAGTAAAGAACCCAGCAGTTCCTACGTCCTCGTCACAGGAGGCTATAACTGTTACAATCCCAGCTACTGATCTGATAAATGATAGGCTGGCAGGGGTCAAACCTGACTAGCAAATCAGAAAAGTATTTTAAGATTATCTCGTGATTTATAGACCACTAGCAATCTTTTAAAACTCTATATTTTATCCAAGAATGATTCAATGAGGGGTGCAATAAGCTTTGTTTTCCTGGTGTTAATCAGGACTCTGGCGGCAGCAATTTGGATGAGCTGCAGCTGCCGTGGATATTTTTTTACACAGTTACAGTACAAAAAATAAATGTGTGATCCAATGCTTCCCGTAAAAAGAAACCATTTATTCTGATTATATTTTAAAGATAATAGAAAGCTGTTTTTCTGAAATTTCTATTTAGATTTGTGTTCAATACGACACCCAGACAAATAAGAAATGATCATGAGGATTTTGAACAAAAGAATGAAATTCTTATTTTCCAAAGCAGAAACAATGTGTACTAAAATAAAGCAGGGGAGCAGTGAAAGTTTTGACCAGAACAGATTGACAAGTTTTAGAAATAACAAAAAGAAAACAATGAGAGCCACAAAAACTGGTGAGGGACAATCTGTGAAATTAAAACCAGGCTGACCAAGTGGATGGAGGGCAGCATGGAACCAAGAAACAGATTCACATATAAGACCTTAAACATTGACAAACGACACAAAAGGTCTGCAGAATCTGACAGCTGGGTCAAATGATTTAGGAGACACAAACTGCTATAAATCAAGCTCAACATCCTCAGACAGGACGGACAGGAAGGAAACACATCTGATGGAGCATTTATCAGAGGAGGTGAGGGAAAAACCTTTGTGATTAATGTGTATTTCTAACATACTATAGCGACTTTTCTCTCAGTCACCTGAAAACCTGAATGGAAGACTCCAAGTAGCAGACTCCTAGTAGGGAACTATGTGGAAAAACTAGTGAAAAACTATGAGGACCCCATGTTTGGGGGAATCAGCTGCTTTTAGAGCCATCTTTGGCAGCAATGATATGATATATTTTAAATCTGTTGAAATAGTCCAACTAAACACATGCATAGTTTTTCTAGCAGATTTCTCATAGGAGGAGGCTTGGTGATGGTAAGGACACTGATACATCTCAGCTGCTAACAGTAAACGTTTCACAAAACTTCACCTGAATTATTAAAACACCAGAACAAACTAGACTAAAAGCTTTTTTTTGGAAACCAAACAGATCTGACTCTTACCTGATTAGACAAATATCTGGTTCTTTAATATAGGTTTTAATCTAGAGGGGTGAATGTGACCTTATCTTTACTGAGGATTTCCTCACTTCCCCATCTGCTGGTTCAACTGCTCTGCTATCAGTTTCCAAACCATTGAGGGATAATGGTTCATTTAGCTACAGTGCAGCGCTGCCATTGGCCTTTAAGGGGGTGAATCCAATATAACAGGGGGCTGGAGAGGTGTTTCTTCTCTGCTCTACCTTTTTCATATTTTTTTCCAAAAGAATCAGTTATCCTGGGCTTTTTTTATATTTATGATGCTATAAATTTAGACTGTTGGAAAACATAGGCACCGATTTCCCTAAATTTGCTTCATTCTGATCTATTTTGGCATTCTGCAAAATTTGCTACGTTCCACCAATTACTTTATGCTCTCTATTATTTCTTCTCATATTAGCTTCATCTGGTCTGTTCCTGTTTGGCTGTGACTCCATCCTGGATTGAAACATCAGCTGTGCTGCTACCATCAACACCTTTGTTCATTGTTATTGGAGCTTGGCCTGTTGTTCAGTGCAGTTTCTTTTCTTTTGCTGTGACTAACTGGATGTGCTCTCTCTCATCCTCTGACATGGGAGCTGGCTTGGAGCTCGTCTGCCTGGTTGTATCTTTCTGGACGACAGTAACCTTTTATATCTCTGCTTCTTCTATGTCTGCTTCTATCCCCTTGAACCCCAGTAGGCCTTGGCAGTAGTCTGGTTCTGATGGTTTCTTTCTGTTCAAAGGGAGTTTTCCTCTCCATTGTCACTACATGCATGCTCAGCATGAGGCATTGATGACGAGTTATCAACAAAATGCAAACAAAAATCATCACCACAAACTCATTGAGGAGGATGAGTTTGCATGTTCTCCCTGTGCATGCGTGGGTTGTCTCTGGCTTCCTCCCACAGTCCAGAAACATGACTGTTAGGTTGATTGGCATGTCACAATTGTGCTTACGTGCCAGTGTGTGTGCATGGTTGTACGTCTTTGTGTGTCTGCATGTTGTTGTGCGACAAATTGGTGCCCTGCCTTACGCCCTTAGACTGCCGGAGATAATCACCGGCCCAACCGCGACCCTGACAGACCAAGTGGGAGAAAATGGATGGATGGATGAATTTATTGGGTAAACAGCCTTAGCCGCTGATGCAGAAAGTTTTTTTTTGGGGGGGGGTTCAAAGCCAAATTAACAAGTTTGTTTCATCCAGAACCATGGAACAAGTCGGACAAACACAATTTTGTTAACACCTGCCTCCTTCAGTCAATCCTAAACAGATTGTCTTATTCCCTGCATGTTTATTCCCAGTGATTGTGTGCACAGCCTGTCTTCCATGTTCCTGTACTTGCCCTGCCCTCACTGAGTTCTCATCGGCTTTTTTGTCTGATCATGCCCTAGACTACCTCTGCCTGTCACCAACCTGCTAAGCCGCTCACCTGTCTATTTACCCATCATCCACCTTTTCCAGCCTGTCCCCAGCCTGTTTAGCCTTCATTGATCTTCTCAAACCTGTCATCGGACTATTCAGCCTTTTGCCAGCTTGTTCAGCCTGTCACCAACCTATTCAGCCCTCTTTTGCCTTCTCAGAGTCTCACCAGTCTGCCTGTCCTCTATGCAGCTTTTAACTAACATTTTAAGCAAAACACTGTGTCTGTTTGGATTTTTGAGTTCTCTTTCAGACCAGTTAAACAATACATAATATATTCCAACACTGAGGTTTGAATTTATTTAATTTCAGTTCAAAAATAATTTTTCTATCCCAAGGGGAAATTAAATGTTGCAGTAACTCATATGTTTTTCAACCAGTTTTTGTAGGTGTTGATGCTGTAGACAGGAAGGATCTTCCGTATCGGTCTGTCTTGCACTGGATCTGGAGAAGCCTAAAATTAAGACACTGTTGTTGTTTAAAGATCTTTTGAAGAGGATGCTCGCTGTTGTCCGCCATCTTCTTCATTTTATGAATAATTCTACTTTGTGAAATAATCTCCAGAGGTTCCAGAGGAGTTCCTAGAACAGAGCTGGCCTCCTTTATTAGCATGTTGAACTTTTTTAAGTCATTTGCTCTGATGCTGTTTCCCCAGCAGATGATGGAGGAAGAGATTCACACTCTATAACAGACTTATAGAAGATATGTATCATCTTGCTGCAAACGCGGAAGCACCTAAGCTTCCTTAGGAAGCACAGTCTGCTCTGTCCCTTCCTGTAGGAGGCTTCACGTTTGTGTCTCTTGTCTAGTTTGCTGTCCAGGTGAAGACCAAAGTATTTATACTCCTCCACCACCTCCACATATTCTCCTTTTGTGTTATATTCATTAATTTATTATAAATAATTAATAGGATTCAACTTGTTTCTGTTTCTTCTGATATCTACAATCATCTCTCTTGTTTTGTTCAGATTCAGGATAGGATGAATGTCAACAAAAATCTATTTCTTCATGTGTAACCCCTAAACTATTCTCATCAAGACGGTTTTACTCCTTTTAAAGGACTTTACATTTCAGTTAAGGGTCCATCTCAAAACAAAGAAAAAAAGTGTTACAATTTCAGTCACTATTTTCAGTAAGTACAACTTTTCATGTTGTGCAGATTAATTTCAAACCTTTTTGACTCTAAGTTTTATAATTAGGACTTACAGATCATAAAAAATAATAATTCAGTGTCTCCAAAATATCTACTGGTAGGAATGAAAGCCAACAATAACATCTATAAACAAATGATGCTATTGTTATTCATCATTTCCTTTTATGCAAACTCAACTCCCCACATGGCAAGCTGAATATATATATATTCATACACTCTTGATGTACAAAGATGCAAACAATCATGCTCTTCCCCTCAACAGACGGGTGGGTGAGCCTGCAGCAATTAGGAGAACAGAGGTTTTAACCCTTTGGGGCAGACAAAACTCGTTTAGCAATCCTATCACTCTGCAAATGGAATGCTAATCATATGGAAAGTAGATGATAATTGAGCAAGATTCAATTCCACTCAACAGATGGTTCTTGCAGAGATGAAATGGAGCCTCTGAAGGCTGTTGAGATACGCAGGTGTACCTATTTCAAGGGTACAACTGTCTGTTGGAAAGTTACACAACCTGTTAAAGTATGACTTTGAATAAGAGAAAAACCAGCAATAAAATTCAGAGCCTGGCAATAGATCTGACTTTAGATGTAAGATTTATATAAACGATGTGGGTCAACACATCTGAATGCAGAGTCCATCTGAATGCTGATGACGCCACTGTTTGCTGTTGTGCTCACGCTATTGCTCTTTTGAGCAGCTGCAGTCTGCATTTGATTCTTTCCAATCACGACCAGAACAGCTCAGACTGGTTCTGAATACAGATCAAACCATGGTGATGTTGTTCTCCAACAAAAAAGAGCACCTGCTATTTTATCTTCCATTGTGTCCTCAGAAGGTTCCGATATTGAGTTGGTGTCCTCCTACATACATCTTGGTGTTATAACTGATAAAAACCTAAGTTTTAAAGCTCACAATGATAATCTGAGTCTGAGGAAAAAAAATCCACATCTTCTCCAGAAACAAATCCTGTTTTTCTTTTAATGCCAGAAAACATCCCGTCTCTCCTACATTTAAACTACTTAGAAAAGCAAAGATGAAGATTCTCTCTCTTATGAATTGCTTTCTTTTTCAAATTGTGTTTCATAGATCACAGTCTCTTCACTTCAAGGCCAAAACAAACATGGACATTGACCAATACAATGTTGTTGCTAATGTCCATGCAAACCAGTAGAAATCAGTCTTTGCTCCTTAAGAGGTAAAAAATTATGTGATCTGTAAAATGCTTTTTGAGAAGGTGAAAATAAAACTCAATCTAAAAATAATTTAAGCTCAAAAATATTTATTTTGAAAAAGTAAAATGTAAGAAAAACATTTATTAAAATATTAATTAAATCTTAAAAAAAATCTTTGAAAAAACAAGATTTGAAAAATAAACATGAAAACAAAAGTTACTCTCAAAACCTTTTTTAGATTGATATGTTTTTTTAAGTTTAATTTATAGGTGGCATTTTTGTTTTAAAATTTAAATAAAAGTTTTTTTGTTTTGTTTTGTTATTTAATTTGTATTTAGAAAACGAGTTTTTTGCCTGCAGCAATAATGGAACAAAATTCATCTCATAACTGTTGCTTAAAAAAATTAGAAAGTATTTGATTTTAAAGGATTTGTTTCCATTTGGAATAAATACACTGTCCTTTACGTTCTCGTTTAACTGCAGTTTCCTGGAAGAATTTGGAAAGTTTATCATTTACAGTCACAAGCCCAACATGTTGCAAAAATCCCAGTTTCACTTTATCTGTTAAAACTATTCTGAGCTGAAGAGTGAAACGTTCAACAGATTCTGATTCAGCAGATTGGCAAAGTGACTTTTCACTGAAACTAAAACAACTTAAGGTTTTGTATTACATCTACACTGACCTGTAACTTTAGCAAAACATTTTTCAGGGTGAAGTGCAGCAGTGTGAAGCAGAACTTACATTTGTTAGTCTCTGACAAGCAGCACTGGCAAAAGTTGCCAAAACATCACTTCTCTACAAAGGCAAAAAGGAAAAATAATGGCGTTGGTAAGAATGCAGTTTTAAGTCATTGCTTTTCTTAGTTTATAGCATAACACCCACATGTGTGAAACAGACTGCCAAGAAATGGGAAGGGTGGGGAGTGGCAGGAGAAAAGCAGTAAAATGTGCAGGATATACCTGTGCAAATTCTCAGTCATTCATGTCATGTCAACCAGAAAGCAGGCTTAAATTGAAGACAACTGAACTTTCTTTCATTTTGTTCTAACCAGGAGTCTGTCAATTTTGGCAGCTTGCATTAAAGCAATCTGTAGTAGAAACACTGATCTAAGCATATTCCAAGGTAGAGGAAAATCAATGCCCCACCGATCATTCTACTGTTGTTTTATATGGGGGATCTGTTTGTCCATTTAAAACATAGTGAGTGTTCAGCAACGTTTTTTTTTCTTTAAAAAAATGGCTCCCTTCACCGCTCTCTCAAACATCTGCCCTCTGTCTAAAATCTGCATATTTTGACCATTAAAGGCGTATCCGTTGTTCTTGAGGTGCAAGTATGGAATCGAGTCTGGAACTACTGTGCTATGCCAAGTGTTGATGTAGTTGGACTAAACACTAGAAAATATTCCCATCTCTATCATTTATAATTATGTTGTTTTTCATTTGGCATACATTGATTTTCTTAGTATATGGTTAAATTACCTTTTAAATTGTACGAGTTGGGGCAAAGGTTTGGCCTTTCTTTTTAGAGGCTTCCCAAAATAGTTTGCTGCATGTTCGGCCTGTTCCTACTGACAGAACTGATGTTACCAGGTCAACTTTGTTTTTGTCATCATGTTCATATTTTATCAGCTCGAATCACAGATTTTCTAGGATGGATATCAGGGCTGTGTGATGACCTCTTTGAGAGATTGACTTTGTTTTCAGGGTCATTGTCTATTCCTAACACCCATTTGTGTCCACATTCCAACCTCTTGTCTGAATTCCTTTAGATAGTATTTCAGTATGTCCAGATAATATTCTTTTTTAAATTTTGTCATCTGTGTTAAGAGGTGTTACTGCCATTTCCACAGCAGAACACTGCCACATTACCTGCCACTATAAATGTATATTGTTACCAAGTACATTTTGTGCTTTTTATTTTTAGCAGTGGCATCTTCCTCGCTGATTGACCTTTCAGCTTATGTTTAAGCAGGACTCATTTACTGGGGATATTAACAGGATTACCTACCAAAGTTTGTACTTCCACCCCACCTGTAGCTCCAGCTTTGCTGCTTTACTGCTTTCTTGCTGGCAAACTTTGTCAAATTATCGAAAGCCACTGTGTGAGTAAATATCCTGTGTTATTTCCCTACCCAACTGCCTGGTATTGATTGTCTTTTTGCCTCCTGGGTTTCCCTGTTGTACCTCGCCCACATTGGCTTTTCTGCTGAGTTAAGATCTCTAAACATGGATCTTGTTTCTAAATACTGCCTCTTGCCTTTTACCTGGATTTGTCAGCCTGAAGCTCCCTCCCTGTACTCAGATGTGATTCTGTCTCCCAACTACTGATTCAGGCCCATTCCTTGGATTCTGTCATAGTTTTCTGATCCGTCATTTAACCAAGGAAGTTTTCTCACAGCCTGACAGTCTCACAGTGACATCCTCCTACTGTCACTAGCCTGCTAGAATTCGATATCCTCTAAAGCAGCTATTTTGGGGCGCTGTGACTTGGCATCGTCACCTTTTTGACTCTCAACAAATTTTCTACGGGGTTGATGTCTGGAGACTGGCCAGGCCACTCCAGAACATTAAAATCATTTTAATGGAGCCACTTCTTTGTTTTCTGAGCAATATGTCTCTGATTACTGCCCCCATGGAAGACCCCATGACTTCTTCTCTTCAATGCTAAGACTGATGGAAAGAGATTTGGGCTTAAAGTCTCACCATACATGGCCTTTTCCATTCTTCCCTTAACACGGCTCAGTTTTCCTTTCCCCCGCTTCAGAAAAGCAAACCCCAAAGCATGTTGTTTTCACCCCGTGCTTCAGAATAGACATGATTTTCTTAGCATGCAACTCAGCATTATACTTTCTCCAAACGGGAGTTGAATTTGTGCCAAAACGTTCTGTTCTGGTCTCCCCTGACCACATGATATTCTACCAAACCCCCACTCTGGATCATTCATCTGTTTTCTGGCAACATTTAGACATGTCTGGACATGTTAAGCAGAGGGACACGGATGACACTACATGTGTGTTATTAATGGTAGTCTTTGTGCCTTTGGTCCAAGCTCTTGGCAGGTCATTTATCAGATTTCTCCATGTAGTTCTGTAATTTCTTCCCACCATTCTCATGATCTTTTTGACCCTGTATGATGAGATCTTGCGTGGGGCTCCTGGTGGAGGGAGATTATCAGTGGTCTTGTATGTCTTCTGTTTTCTTCCAGTTGCTTCCACAGTTGAATTTTTCACACCAACCACTTGCCTATTTCAGATTCTCTCTCCCAGCCTGGGGTAGGTCTACAATTTTCTTTCTTGTGTCCTTAAGCAGCTCTTTGGTCTTGACCTTGGCTGATTTTGAAGTCTGACTGTTTGAGGCCATAAACAGGTGTCTTTTATACATATAATGAATTAAAAATATGCCAAAATTACAGGTAATGAGTGGAGGACAGGAGAGCTTTTTAAAGAAGATGTTACAGCTCTGTAAGGGCATTTTGCTTGCTTGTTGGTGACCAAATACATATTTTCCACCACAATTTACATGTAAACTTGCTAAAGATCCTACAAAGTAATTACCTGAATATTTTTTGTCTCTCCTATTAATTATAGACTTCTTTCATCTTTCAAAGTAGGACAACTTGCACAGTCATTGGCTGATGTCCATTATTGTATTCCTGATCTTTTGACTTGGTTTAATTTTTTTACTCGATGTTAGACAACAAAGCCTGTTTGAGGCATTGCTTTAAAATACATCCAAACTTGGGCCTCTATCAGCTTCCAACTGTATTTTTCAAAGATTTTAAACTTTGACTTCATCTTTAAAGGTTACTAATTGTTTGAACACAGAGAGAAGCTTTTAATTTGGCTTTAAACAGAACAGACCCTCTGCTACTTTGCTAGGTGAAGACTTGTAAAGAGTAAGAAAAGCATAAAGATAGAGTCTGTCTGATCCTTTTTTCCACTTGCTCCAGTTTGGTGGTGAATAATTGCTGATCTCTCCTTCTCATTAATGTAGAAGCTCCGCAGTCTCATAAAATATGTATAGTAGAACATACTTGTACATCTCTCTGATACATTTACAGCCAACAGCAACTAACTGTATGTCTCTTCCAATCTTTACTCCAACATTAATACAAACATGAATCCGTCCTTAATATTTAAACTATAGTCTTTTCTTTTAAACAGCCATTTAATCCTCAAAAAATCTTCTTAGTAAAGAAAGCTTTGCTTTACTGATTACACTTTCATCAAAGGTTTGTATTGTTTTAGTTCCACAATTATTTTCAAACGGAAATTAAGAAACCATAAGGGTGTTTTTGAAATATTTTCAGGTTTAAAGAGAGAGAAGTCCTGCTCAGATTTTTTTTATTTTACAACCACAGGAATTAAGATATCAGCAAAGAGAAATTAACGTGATCTTATACTTTTGCAATAATATTGTTGGATGCTGGAGTTGTTTAGAACCTGTAGGGAGGTGTTTTGTCCACCAGGAGGAGCCATGAGGAGGTTTCTGGAGGTGGGCTGCTCGCGCACACCTGTGCGTTATCAGCCTCATCAACGCCAGCATAAGAGGAGCGGACAACCATGTCGCCGTTGCCTGAGTGTTTGCCTATTAGGGTACCTTGAGCCCCTCTGAGCCTTGTTTTTTTCGTAGAATTTCCTAGAGCTTCCAGTTAACTCGAGTTTGTGTTCTCAACCTCCTGCAGATTTGTTCAAGATCTCCGGTCTATTCCAAGGATTCTTTGTGCAACCCTCATCCGGATTTTCCACCCATCATCTGGAGAAGTCACGCTCATCAGCTGATTTCCTGCCCGCCCTCCAACGAGTCCTTCCTCGTTCTATCCTCGTCTCCACCACCGATCAGACTCAGACCACGCCCCCCTCCTCTCTTAAGAAGAACTCTGGCTCCAGCATCCCAATCTTTTCCCTCACACCTCACCATCTATTGATCGGTGCATCAATAAACTCTATTAACCTGATTTCTCGATCTCCTGTGTGTTTTCCTGCATGTGGGTCAGGCGAGTGGCGTCCAATATGACAAATATAATATAATTACTGTATATTGATATATGGCCACTTCATTTAACTCATTTAGGGTTAGAATCTATATGTCTATATAACGCCAAGTCACATTTTTTGATCTTTTAGCTGTTTGCATAATGCTATTCCTTTATCATAATCACCTCTAAATAGATTTTTTTAAATGATTCATGTTTCTCTGATAATCTAATAGGCATGCATGAATCATCATGATTCCTCTGGGAATCCTCAGTAAATTATGCCCTTTGAGCAGCAGCACCTCCCTTTCCTGGAAAACTAGCAGCAAGATCTGTGTGATTAATTGTTTTGTTTTGGGGTTTTTTTTGACTTTTTTTTACCAATCTACTGTGGGCTTTCATAGTTCAGACTGTTGTGAAACATGATTGTTTTACAAGTGGATTTTAAAAACATGAATTGCTATTGCCAATTTCCTTGCCATTTGAATTAATTTAATCTCCCAGAGGGGATGACGGAAATCAAAGCTATTTTTGAAAGCAAAATATGTAATTTTCCATTTTTATCATGAACGTTCAATTAGAAAAGAAAGGATTAGTCGAATTTGGTAAGAGGAAGTCAGATATTAGACATTTGAGCCATATCTCCCAACCAAAAAATAAATCATCACTGTGCTCCCCCAGGAAGCATCTACCTTGACCTCGCTGTGCCTGCCCAGTAAAGAAAACCCACCCACTCCTCCAATCAGTGAAGAAAGACAATCATTTCTGCTTAAATGGGTCAAATAATATTTTTTTGTAGCTAATTTGCAGATTGAGAGCAACTTTTTTTTTAGCTATTGTCTAAGGCTACTTTTACACAGCAGGTCTTGCTGCTCAATTCAGATTTTTTTTTTCTTAGAATCCACCGCTAAGAAGAAGAAGCCATCTTTAAGCTTTATCATGGGATCTGGCAATATCTGAGCTCTATCTCACATTAATTCAAATACTATTATTGCAGCATCCTTTTATGTCAATGATGCCATTGAAACCAGAAGTAAATATTTATAGATTTTTGACCGATTGAAATTTACAAAACAATTATTTATACAATATGTTTTTTTATTCAGTAAAATACTTTAATTCTTCATTACTCTAGATGTTCTGTGGATGTTTTATTTCTTTTTTGAAATTGAATGGTTTTGATGAAAAAGTTGTAGCTGTGGCCCTTATAGAAACTACCGTGTTTCCCCGATAGTAAGACACCCCCGATTGTAAGACGTATCGGGGGTTTCAGGGGGGTCGGCTAATA
>JAUZNJ010032036.1:0-39046 GCA_034780135.1 Jordanella pulchra | reverse complement strand
ACTGCTGAACTCTCTGCTGGACCAACAGTCTCTGGACCCTACCGGTACTCCCCTTCACAAGGATCTGTCAGAACCTCTTCAAGGTATTATCAGAACCAGTTCACTTGTCAAGTCATCTGATTACCTGGCTAACCGAACCTTCCGGCCTACAGACATCTGTGATCCCCGTCCCGGACCTGAACCAGAACCAGTTCGTGTTTACTCTGTGAAACCTTTAAATAAACTCTGTTAACTTTTTCCCCTGCTTCCTGTGGTGTTCTGCATGTGGGTTAGGTCCATTAATCCCATCATGACACTATTGAGGTCTTGCTTTGTCTTATCTCATTTTTTAAGATTTTTTTTTTACTTCTAGCTAATCATTGTCATTGCATTTTGGTTTAATGTCTTATATATAAACCAGACACGTCCCCTTCATAGATTGTATATCCTTTATGATTTTAGTCAATCTCCAGTTCGAATTCTTTGTGGATTTAGGTGCATAAAAAATAACATAGCTTGACAAAATACATTTTAACTCTGTCCACAGTAGCATAATAACATTTCTAATTAATGAATTTGATCATATTTAACGTTTTCTATTAGGCAATAATATCACATTTTTGCATTTCATCTTTCGATGTTGGTCTTGCTTCAAAGAGATACACAACGCTTCTTGAAATTGACAGAAGGTTTCAGGGCTGCAATCATGGCCTCTTCAAAAACTGTCTGAACTCCTTCCTTTTAAGGAGGAAGAAAAGGAGCAAAGAGAAAAATACAACATTTCTAATCAGTTATTGAAAAGAATAATTGCCTGCTGTTCATTTTGTGTGTGGTGTAACATTTTCCCATACCCTTGTTATATCAGAGCGTTCCAAATATTTGAAAGCTCTGAGCCTATGTGCCAGTTTTCTACCTTCCTCAGGTTGGACTGGATGTTGGTTATTCTTTGCCAGCTCTTCAATAGTGTTGCTGTCTTCCCTAAGGTGTGACTGTGTGCCGACTAAGGAAAGTTGTGTGAGGACAGTGGTGAGAAATCTCAGGAACCCACTGGAAACCACAAAACAAATAAATCGTATATCTATAAAACCATTGAAACACAAAGGGATCTGTAATTCTGCTGGTGTTATTTATAGAAAAAAACTTTTAGTTAAGAATTTAAATCTTTATTTTTGTTCTGATAAATTTAATCTGATTTCTTATTCAGCACACTTCCACCACTCCCACTCACTCTCATTGGTGCTTATTTGTCCCACGAGTTTTCCAGCATCTTTAAGCAAGCTCCAAACCAGATTATTAAACACCCAAAGTAATAGATATCCAGTATTTCTTCCCTGCCTGATCACCTATCTTTGCTCATTGACACCTTTGCCTCACAAAGTTTTCTGATTTTTAGACATTGGCCACTGTTCTGACTCCAAGCCACCTCCTCTCACCTAGTCCCAAGATCTATTAACCTGATTTTGCCTCAACGGTTTTGATCCTGTTTCTGTCCCCAGACAAATGAGCTCTGTCTCTCCCCTGCAAAACCAAAATGGGAATCCTCCACTGAGCAATTGTTTGTATTGCTTTGCTCACCTGTCTCAATCTCAGATCTCTCTCTGAGTCATCCAAGCCTGCAGTGACCTCAACCCCAAACCTAGTACTTTTCTGAGATCTGCAGAGGAACTACCACCATCTCCCAACCACCCCCAAATGATCCTAAGAGGGTTGGTGGGTTTTTTCTCTGGTATAGTTGTTAAAATTTAGAACCAATCTAGCCACTAACCCAGTCTTTGCTTCTCAAAGGGTTCCTATCTCCCATGCTGAGCGGTTTCCTGCAGCATCTGCTGAACTCTTTGAATAAATCGTTAATTTGCTCCCTGTTTTGTCTGTCTGAATTTTGGATCATCTCTCTTGCCTTTTACATTGATGCATGGTTGTACTGGGGAAATGAGATGTGGAAAACAGTAGAAATCTTAGTGGGAAGAGATGCTAAACTGGGCTTCTTCATTTTAGCTTCTTGAAGTACAGGGTCCTTCACATTTTAGATGCCTCTATGCTTCCTCAACTGAATTAAATTTCTGAGCTACTTCCTAGACATGCTGATTATTTGACTCAGGTGTTGAAGGAGAGACTCATCCATAAGGTCCCAATTACCAGCCTTCAAGAAGCTGAAAGAGATGAGAGTCATATTGAAAGCTGAGTCAATAACTAGGTTTATAGAGAGACACTGACAATAGCAGCCTAGCTTACGTCTCCAACATTGCTGCGGCTGAAAAAATGGTCTATGTGCTCAGGATGACCAAGCTGTTCTAATAGGCTTTACCCAAAATGGTTTTAAGCCTAGTATTAAAAGTCGAAGGGGTATCTGCTTTATGGTCTAAAACTGGAAATTGGTTTAAAGGACAGGAATTAAAAGAAGAATGAAAGAAGAATTTAAAGTTGTGTAGTTTTTTCAGTTTTAAATACAAACCTTGTTATAAATTGTGTTATATTCATCTGGATTTATCGAAAAATGTAACTAAATATGAATCTAAGTATCTTTAAAATAATGCAAATGTATTTGATGCTGTGTGAAAACGTTATTGTTGGAAGAATATACAGCCTTGCAAAAATATATAAAGCCATCTATTTTTTTTGTATTCTTCAAGTAATATAACTTAGAACAAGAAACCGAGGAAAACAAGAGTGTTCTTATAACGTTTTCCAACATTATATAGTGAAGAGCTTGTCCAAGCACTGAACCCTGGTACTTCACAAGGTTTCTTGGTGTTTGAATAATTATCATCAATATAAACAAGCTGAAATCTGCACAGTAAAACATTGTGTATTAAAAATGTTGAGTCAACCTTTTTTACTCTAAACAGAGTAATTATAGATACTAAGTATGAATCTGCTCAAGTGTTGGAGTTAATAATCATTAAAAAAAATTGACAGCTATGCAGTGTAACCTTTACTCTATATGGTGTTGATTACCTGGCGGTCTTCGAGAGGTCTTCCTGAATTCCACACTCAAATTAGTAAATTTAACTCTAAAAAGTTAACACTGGCTATAGAGCAAATTTTACACTAATTTGGAGTAGGACCAAATGTTATCTGAAACATTTATATTCAACTCTGTAGGTGTTAGGGTAACACTTGTCTTTTTTACTGTGTGCTAGACAAATAAACCAAATGTCTTTCTGGATTCCTAAAACATGTTCAAGCCTTTTTTGGGAATATTGAGATCAACCAAAACAAATACAGAACTAAAATCTAACAGGACAAATACAGACCCAAGTCCATTATGTATGTTCATCTAAATCACGTGTCATACTAAAGGCCCAAAGTCTGACTCAGGCCCTTCACAGCAATTTATCTGGTCCTCAAGAGCCAATAAAAATTAGGCATGTTATGTTTCTCAAAAATGTACAAGGTGGCTAAAACTGTTAAATAAATGTCAATAAAGATGCAATATCAGAGAGGTGTGGTTTTTATAAGTTAAATGATAAACTCAAAAGTTTTATTCATACAGATGTAACCAACCCTTTTAAAGACAAAGTGTCTCAATATTAAAATGGGTTTGACACCCCTGATCCCTATCACCTCAACAACTTCAAACCTGACCAAAATGAAAAAATATTTAAACACTTTAATGATAAGTACTGCCCCAGAAAAATGAGTTTTATTTTTCAATATAAAATTTCATTACCTAAGTTGACACAATTCTTTCTTCTTCGTTATTCCCTATCAATATTGGAGGATGGAGCTTTGGTGACAAAATACATTTGGTTGCTTATTTTTTAGGCCCTGCCACATGGTTCCAATTAACACTTTTATCATTATTTGACTTTCATTGTGCTCAAATATCTTAACAACATTATCTCTGCAGACCGAACTGGAACAAACAATTAGGTCTGCAGAGAGGACATGTATAGGTCTAGTGTCAGGGAAAGGGTAGCTATAGCTGTCCATATAGCTACCCTGTGTGTATATAGTTATGTCTTCCTCCTTACTGATCAGCTTAACATTTCATATTTGTACAAGATGGACATAACCGTGAATAATGACACTTCTTACCAGCTCTGGTCAATGCCTTCCACAAGTTTTCTTTTTGTCCTGGGGATGATAAACTTCTTGATCTCTTGGTTAATTTCTTTTGATAAATGTAAATCTCAATATTCTATGTCGCAAATATACAACAAATACTAAACATTACGTTTTAGTAAGATTTAATACCAGGCATTAAGGAAAGGAATGTTACTTTTATCTATATAGCTCATGAAGGTTTCTGGTTTTAAACTGTATAAAGATTGTATTGGACATAAACTACAAATAAAGTCATTTAAATTACTGAAATTTTATGTGAAGTGCATAACTATGATGTTAGGCGATAAGTAGACAACTCAAATAAAATTAACTTGCTCTGAAGAGGACATTCAAACAGCATTGTAGTTCTAGTGAATGGGTTCGTTTTTTTTGTTTGCTTTTTCTTTTTGCTTTTTAATAGAACAGATTCAATATTTTTTCTATAATCTTAAAAAAATTGAAATAATTTTGTAACTTATTCTGAAATGTTCTAGTGAACACATTTATTTTGAAAAGTAAAGGAAGTCACACTCGTTAGCTTCGATCCTGGCTTGTTAGCAGCGGTGTTTTCCTTTGTTAAGGGACGGACTTCCGTTTTTCAATGTTTGCTCCAGGTTTCTGGAATTTACTGTCTACTAACAGTTCCAGCTAGAAACCCCACAGATACAGAGACACGGTTGTCGCATTGTTGTGTTTTTTTCGCTTGAGTCGGGTGGACTAAAAGTCCTACACTTTAGTCCGAGCTGAAACTGTCACTATCTTTAACTGAGGTTAGCTGGCTAGCATAAGCCAGCTGAGTTAAACCGCTTAGCATGTTTCGTTTCTTGAATGACGCTGAGGACGATCCATTCATGATGTAAGTATTGGCTTTTGGTGCATATGGTCTGGGGGTGTTATTTCTGTGTTTTCTGTGCATTATCAGCGGAGAAAAGCTACATTTTAGCGCCCCGCAGAAGGTAGCCTGTCATTCGTTATTGTAGCCAGCTGTGGTGGGGCCCTGTAGCGGTCCACCATATTGGATAGACAATAAAGCGAGAAAATAATTAAATAAATACACAGGAACTATCAGTTCCCGAAAGTATTGTATTAAAATCCCCACTGCAGCGATGCTCGATCGATGCTACGTTTTCTTTTGTCTCCTTTGTCATCGTTAAAGCATTTGTGAGCCAAATGCGGCACATTTCTAGTCTTTTCTAGACATTTCTTGCCCAGTATATTTACATCAACACGCCAAATTCTGTTCGACAAAATATACATTAAGATGTTAATGTTTATGTGCTAAACATGCTTGAAAATATCCTTTCTTAAAACAACCCCATTCGCTCTATCAATAGCTTTAAAACATTACATCTGAATTTTTTTAAACCGCCCCGATTAAATAGTAAAAGCAGTGTATCTTTTAGAGTGTTAATCGTAAGAAGGCAATGAATGCAAAGTAAATAGCTTAAAACCTGATTAGTATATGAGTAATAGTAGTTTTAAATATAGTACAGCATCCCTGATGCAGTATCATAAACTCTAAAATGTTTCAAATCTCTAATGGTGGTGCCATTGAGGGTTGATGACAGATGTCAAGCCGAGGTTATGTGTGGTATAGATGTGTGTCAAAGCTTCAAGATGAAAAAAGGAAAGGCCATTGGCTTATTTAATAATACTATTAGTGCCTCTCTGCATTCGCAGGGTATAAGAGTTTCTGAACCGCTGTTTGACTGGTTTGTCTAGCAGAGGAGAAATATGATGCATTGTCTGCCTGGGTCAGGCTTGGTCCTTGGGTTCCTCAAACTTTATTAGTTTTATTGTTATAAATTAGGAACACTTGAAAACTGTTATCTATTTATTCTTCTTAATCAGTTTAGTAGCCCTCTGTCTTTTGTTAATTGTACCTAAGTGTTGAACCCCTTTCTTTCAGGGATCCGTTTGCTGCCCACAGACAGCAGATGAGGAGTATGTTTGGACCATTCGCCATGGATCCATTTGCTCTCGCCCCCCAGATTCAACCACACCGTGCTGCTCGCAGACAGGTGATGGGCTGCTGGGTCAATAATATTGTGTGGTCAATATCCAACGTAGTATTTATCTTGTTTTATTTTGGGCTTTTCTTTCTAGGTGGGTCCCCTCGCTCCCTTTGGCATGATGGGAATGGTGAGCAGCTGATCGTTTTTACTCTTATAATGCCTGAATTTAAAAGTATCATGTATTTTGTTGCTCTTGATGTTAAAAAAAAAAGAAAAAGCTTTCCAAAGCTGGCAAATACTGTGTTAAAGTTATTCAGATATTTTGTGACCTCTTTACCTATTTTAATTTCTTATTTTAACTTGATTTACATCCATATCACGTTCATGGTATAATGTATACTTAAACTAGTCTTGCTTAATAATGTAGAGGTCATTAGCTTCTGTTTTTCATTAGGAAGCGATAAAGTTGTCACTCAACTTTATGAACCGACTATGAACTCGTATATCGGAGTTGAAAACCATCAACTTGAGTTGATAGAATTATATTTAACTTGCTTAAGATATTAGTTCAGTTGGAAGGAGGGCTTGACAATATGCTATAACTTATATCAGTATATATGTCTTAATTTTTGGTCAATATAATATAATTTCTGTGTTGATTATAAACCAAACAAAAGCCCCAGAAAGACTGTCAAGAATGCCCACAGCAGATGCCTCTACAGGCTTATAACAACAATATATGTATGTATTTATAGACTGGAATGTATATGAAGTATGGAAAAAGTCGTGTCACTGTTATTGAAATTATACTGCAATGTTAATATTGAATTATTGTTCACCTCCAGTTGGAAGTAAGTTAAACAAAGTCATTTTCTGCAACTTAAGTTGGCTTTACTAGTAGTTTCCTACTGAAGTTTGCTGAAAGCAGATTTTTTTTTCCAAGTAAATTTAACATTCAATGCTCTTAATGTTTGCAGGGAGGAGGATTCATGGATATGTTTGGCATGATGGGAGAAATGATGGGAAACATGGTAAGCCGCTCTGTCAGAGGAATTAACGACCACTATGGCGGAACTAAAAAAGTCTTGATCTTGTTTTTCTAATAAGTTGTTCATTGTGTTTCTTCTCATAGGAAAGAATGTCCGGATCACCAAACTGTCAAACATTTTCATCTTCAACAGTGATCTCGTATTCGTCCTCAGACTCGGGAGCTCCTAAAGTTTATCAGCAGACAAGTCAAACAAGAACAGGCCCTGGAGGGGTAAGAATATAATCACATTTTTGAGATGTTTATCAGGGTTGGTGTTATGTTACCATTTAGGAAGAACTGACTTACACGGGGCTGAACAGTGGGCCTTGGTGCGTTTATCTAAGCAGGATCGTCCCCTGGCTTCACCGACTCATTGAAAACAACTAACTGTACCAATAGTGAACAAGTCTAGAGCTGCTTAAATGTCTGTTATCGTACAAACATTAGTCTCGGTTCATTTAGAGTTCAGGCCATCACATTGTTTTGTAAACTGCGTTTCCTTTCGCCATTTCTCTCAGATCCGTGAGACACGGCAGTCAATGAGGGACAGTGAGAGCGGCCTGGAACGCCTCGCTATAGGCCATCACATCGGGGAGCGAGCACACATACTGGAGCGCTCTCGAAATAGGCGCACTGGAGATCGAGAGGAACGGCAGGACTTCATTAACCTTGATGAGAGTGAGTGTTATAAAGGTTACGTTATAATACTAGTTTCAGTTTGAAAGTTAGCAGTCTGTTTGGACAACTAAATCAATTAGTGTCAGTAGGAATACATGCAGTGCAACAGAATTTTAAACCCAGTGTCTTTTGTTAGGTGAGGCTGCAGCATTTGATGAGGAGTGGAGGAGGGAGGCGGGAAGGTATGGTCCCCCACATGGCCGTGGGCTGGAGTATGGTCAGGATCCACGTGGAGGAGGACAGCAGCTGGCCCTTCCTGCCCCTTCCAGCTCAACACCCCCCCATCGACATGAGTCTCCCCGACATCGTCAACATCACACACGTCCACGTTATGACTGGTGAGAAGGTAAGGTCAACCTAACCCAGCCAGGATTTCATTCAGCCATTATATAGCTCTCAATAGTTTCTGGTTATGTTTCTCTGTTTTTTTTCCTTGTTTCAGATTTTAACATTCACGGTATTTTGGTTTTCAAGCAATTTAAAAAACCTTTAGGCTTTTAGGATTCTACACCTCTGGCTATAGTTGCACTCTGTACAAGTCTACCTGTTTTGGGGTGTTTTCTCATATTCTTTTCCGTCTATTGATCCACTGAAGCTCACTCTGTAAAAAAGCGCTGACAGTAAATCACCATGTTTAGTTTTTTTCAGAGATAACCAGCTGATCTCCAGCTACTTCTTTGTAATCTTGTTGCACTCATAGTTGTGCATGTGTCACTGCAACAGGAGGTTGCTTAGTTGTTATGGTTTGGTCAGGGGTCACAATGCATCATGTTTCCAATATTCATGTTTTCAGTTTTGCATAAAATGTTAAACTGTAGAACTACATGTGAGATTTCAGTATTTTCTCAATGAATTTAGATCATCATGTGTTATCAAACTTGTACCCATTTGAAAACCTGCAAAATATTAGATGTCCTTGTGAAATTTTTTGAATGATTTAAGTGATTTAATCTATAATTACCACAGATTTACAGACTAATATCTGTTAGGATACATTTATCATCCTGCTGTTGTTTATGTTGGGAGGGAAAGATAAATACAAATGTTTCTCTGTTTTAGTCCATGCTTACTAATAGCCATGTGTTTTTGCTGCACCCTTTGAAAGTACAGACAAAAGAAATGTGTAATAAACTGTCTCGTGGTAACAAAGGTGTGAGGGTTTGGTAAACTAGACAAAAGAGCTATTCTTTGCAGATGGGGCTGGTTCGTTTGGATATTGCCTTTGTGGCATATTCACTTGGAACAACTTCAACTTTGTTAAAATGCCAAACAAAACACCGACACTGCTATTTATTTTCTAGTTTTATGTATAGGCTGCATGTAATGTAATAAGGCTGTCGTCATTGTTGTCTCCTGCTTCATCTGGAACAGAGTCGCAGGGGCAGCAGTCTCAGCAGAGACTCCCAGACTTCCCTCTCCACAGACACCTCCTCCAGCTCTGCTGGGGGAAGCTCAAGGCACTTCCAGGCCAGCTGAGAGACATAGTCCCTCCAGTGTGTCCTGGGTCGTCCCCTGGGCCTCCCCCTGATGGGACGTGCCTGGAATTCTTCCCGAGGCGTCCAGGGGGCATCCGAAAGAGATGTCCGAGCCACCTCAGCGGAGTCCTTTTGATGTGAAGGAGAAGTGGCTCTACTCCGAGCCTCTCCCGAATGACCGAGCTCGTCACCCTATCTTTAAGGGAGAGCCCAGCCACCCCTTAAAGCTAATTTTGGCAGCTTGTATCTGGGATTTCATTCTTTTGCCCGTAATCCAGATTTCCCCTCCTCAAACCGGAGCCAGGGCCCCATCCTGGAGCCAGGCCTGGGGTAGGGGTTCGTAGGTGGGCGCCTGGTGGTCGGGTTCTTTCCTGTGGGATCCTCCTGACCCAGCCCAAAGGAGCGATGCCTCAGTGGGATCCCCACCTGCAGGGGGAAACAAGAGGGACCACAGCAAAGAGCATTGGGCAGCAGTCAGAGGCAGAGGGGACCCGATCCTTAAACTGGCTCTGGGAGCATGGGATATGTAATGATGCTGATCATATTTAGTCAGAAGTGCCTCAATCACCCTCATATGATTAATCACCAGTTTCAACATTCTGTTGATCCATGACATTATGAAGATGGCTTTAAGGCTTGCTTCTATTAAAGGTCAAATGTTGAGTATCTAAGCTTGAGTTTGGATAATTAAGGGATTGGATATTAAACATGTATAGGAAGTAACCCTGATCTGATCTAATGTGTCCTTGGCTCTCTGTCTCTGCAGGTGTCCCACTTTGCAAGGAAGCAGATGGAAGGAACTGAGGGAGCGCTTCCCCCGAAGCTGTGAAACACACCGAAGACGGAGCTGCCCGTCATTAATGTTCGATATGACTGGACTGTCTAAACATGTGCAACATATTTTACACACCGGATCAACAAAATATAACATTCTCAATGGCTACATTTACAGATCAATTTCTGTACTGTTACATAGAGCTATACGGACACCCCTGTGTAAACGTGGGTGAAACCACACTCACTTTATATATAAATGTATACTCATTCTCAAAACTTGACATGTCTTTACCTACTGCACTTCGCTGCTGCAGTATTCAGTAATTCTGCTGTACAGTCCATTTTATGTTTGTGAGGGCACTAGTGTGTCTGTGAACTGAATTGTATACTGTTACCCAATTAATCTAACTAAATAAAAGTTCATTAAACATTGTTAGATAATTAAAACTTTCTCTCTTTTGATGTTTCAGCTTTGCTCTAAGTGTTTAAATCAGCTGACAGCTGTTGGTGTTTTTATTTTTAAGGTTTCATTTGTGTTGCCTTGTAAAACTTTGCAATTCTTGAAGTTCCTCTTCCTTTTTGTCACTTTGAAGCAGCGATTAACCAACGCAGTTGGTCAAATATTCCACATTTGGATATGGAAGGAAAACTATCAAAAAAATCTGGAAATTGACATCCAGTTGGTTTTTTTTCTGACATATAGTCAGTCCTTTGTTGAACAACCTTCACTGAAAGCCCAGCTAGTGTTCAGTTGTTTGTCTATACCAGCTATAATGTCTATGAACTCAATTTCTTTTGTCTATATTTCAAAATGTATCAAAAACTCAAATTGGTTGTATTGTCTTGCCATATATTTTTGATGGGACTTCGGTTTGGACTTTGGCTCATTTAATACAAAAGTAAAGGTTGATCTAAACTATTTAACTAGATGTTAAGGGTTTTACTGCCATGCTGAAAGATGAACCAGAACTTCCACCCCCAGCTGTTCTTACTGAAGGACACCTTCCACCGCTTGAATCTGCCTCAGTTCTTCACCACTGCCTCCAATCAAACCTCTGAGGCGTTAACGATTACTTATATCTGCAATGAAAGTTTGCATTGGTGGACTTAATATTTTGGCTTCTGAAAGCAGCTGGTTGCACTGGATTTTTAGTGGTATCAGAATAAAACAGTGAGCAGAAATGCATGCCATATACTTCTATTTTAACTTTTTAATTATGCACTAATGTGTTGTTTGATCATGCAAAATCTGTACATGTTAAAATTTGAAAGCGCTCAACAGGCGTGTGATGCAAAATTCTTGCACGTCAATATCCCAAAATATGAATGCACATAGAGAAACGTCATTTTTAGTCAAATCCCCCATGGTGGGCTGACATCCTGCCTCCTGCTGGGCGCTCTGTATCTTTAATTACCTCTGTGGCTATTTTTAAACGCTCCTTGCAGCAGATGCAGCTCCTGTCACCTGTCTACCTGTCTCCTTTCATCTGTGTTCTTACATCTCCAATGTTCTCTGACAACATGACCCACTTTATGCCAAGATCTGTCTTACAAGGTTTACTTTGTCTTGACGTCTGCTACATGTCTTTGAGACAGCAGTTTGTTTCATTTTTCTAAAGGAATATGAATCCAGACTAGGATCTAGTCATTTATGGACTTGACAGCAAGAACAAAAAGCCTGTCTATTTGTTAGTTTTTTTTCCTATGTGAGAAAATGTCCAGGAATTAAATATGAGATCCTCTATTAAATAAGAACATATCTTCATCCTAAATGAAACAGAAATCCATGCAACTCCAGCCATGCCATTCCATCTTTCATTTCTTTCCTTGTATCGCTACCTCTTCCCATGACTCACTCCCCCTCCCCCCTTCGCGTCATACGTTCTTACCACTCGTCCTCCCAGCCTCTCATCCCTCTACCTTCCCATCATTCGCCGACCGACTCTATCCAGTAGGATCAAACACACAGCAGGTAATGTTCAAAAAAGATTGATCTATTTCCTTCTCTCATCCCCTTTAAGCATCCTCTCTCTGATCTTTCTCATCCCCTCCTGCATGTTGTCTTCTGTCTCCCCCTCTTATTACACTGTAATATCAGTCACCGACTGAGATTACAGGTATATTGGACAGACTTGAGGACTGAAAGGAGTTGGCAGGAGGTTTTTAAAAAGGCATGCAGTACTGGCTTTTGATTTATGCTTCCAGCTCTTACTGCGTGTGAGTCTCTTCGCAGGAAGCCTAGTTTCCACAGCTTTTTCAATCCATCAAGCTGCGTCACTGTAATCACAGCTTGAGTCCATGAGAGGAAGGAAGAGTGAAGGCTCTTCTTACGGCTGGGATGCAATGAAATGCATTTTAATCATCTTATTTTACTGCAGTTTTTTCTTTCCACCGAGGACTTCCATTTTCTCTCCCTAAACTACCTCATGATCTCGTTTCTATATCTATCTACTGTTTTTTCCACGGACTTACCCATAATCCGCTGTAAAAATCTTTTTGAGGCTAATGTCTTATATTTTGCAGGATGTCTATTGTGAATATTGTTGCCAGGGAGATCCTCGATTCAAGAGGAAACCCAACAGTGGAAGTGGATCTGCATACAGCCAAAGGTTTCAGAAAATACAATAAAAATACATACTGCCTCCTCATCAGTCTTCTTATCCTTTGAAAAACAACCTTTCTCCCTTTTTTCCTCTAATGTAGGTCTGTTCAGGGCAGCCGTGCCAAGCGGTGCGTCCACTGGCATCTATGAGGCACTGGAGCTAAGGGATGGAGACAAGACTCGCTACAAGGGCAAAGGTGACCCCTGACAGCATGCATCCTTCCTTTTCTCTTGTTTCTCTCTATAAATTTTGCTATTTATTTTCCTTTGAAGGTGTTACCAAGGCTGTTGGTCACATTAACGACACCCTGGGGCCTGCTCTCCTACAGTCTGTGAGTATCAGCTGCTGAAAGCAGGAAGGGAAGCATGAAAAATCTGTTTACACTGTTTGTGACAGCCTGTTTTCCTACCAGGGAATCAGTGTCCTGGAGCAGGAGAAACTAGATAACATGATGATTGAAATGGACGGCACTGACAACAAATGTAAGCCTGCATTTCTTGTGCCGAGATATTCGCACAGACATGCAGATGCACCAGCCTGCATCAGCTGCATCCATGTGTGATGAGGCTTCTTCTGTGTTTCCTCACAGCCAAGTTTGGAGCCAATTCTATTCTTGGAGTATCTTTGGCTATATGCAAAGCTGGCGCTGCAGAGAAAGGCGTCCCCTTGTACCGTCACATCGCTGATCTGGCTGGAAACGGAGACCTCGTCCTTCCAGTTCCAGTGAGTTATTTCTTTGCAAAACTAATTTCTAAAAGCAGTGCTTTGAAAAACAATTATTTCACCCCAGAACCTTGTCTTTGTTTCATTACATCCACAAAATGTAACGTTGTTTTAGGCTTTTTTGTGATAGGTCAACAAAAACTCTATGAAATAATAAAAGGTGAAAGGAAAATGTTTTTTACGCTCTTTTTTTAATTTCTTTTAAATAAAAATATTGAATAGTCTGGTATACATCTGAATAAAGTCCCTTGTGCTGCAGAGGTAAAGACACAACTTGTCTCACAAGTGAGTCTGAAGTCAAACCAAGTCCCGAGTTAAGGTCAAGCTCTATGGCTTAAATTTCAACAAGTCATAAGACAACCTGAAATGTTAAAGATTTGAGAAATTAAACTATGTGTCAAGATTTAACTGAAATTATTGTCCGTGCAACATTTTTCTTTAATAAGATATTTAAGTCATTTTAAGTAAAGATGTCTAAGTCCAAGGTAATTCACTTAAACAAAAATGGAGTCGTAAGTCTTTTCTCATATGAGCCACTCAAGTCATCGAATCAGTGACTCAAGTCAAGTTATCAAGACGAAATCTAGACTTCTGTTATTCTCTTATACCATAATAAAAACAAGTGCAAACATTTAACTTTATCAGTAGAAAATCTAGGTAATGTGTAATTCTTTGTGCAAATCCAGAGGTAAGAGAACACTTTTGAACAAATATCATCATGAATAGAGAGAGGTTCAGAAAAACAATATCTTAAGCAATGTGTAATCCGTCATGTGAGAACAGAGAATATGTCAAGGCTGCAAACCTTGCAGGAGATAGGTCCCTCCTAAACCTGCAGGTCAGGCAAAGAGGTCATTGCTGCAGTTCCTGCAGGCATTACAATTCAACAAAGTCGATACGTCAATATAAGACAGCTGGAAACAGCTCCAGAAATGGAGCCTTTTTGGAGGCATGGAAGAAACAAGTTCAAACCTTTAAACAAAACCATAAAAGGACACATTTCAAGTTTTCAAAAAGCCAGGAAGAGGGCTCATGATGTAAGTTACTCCTAACACATGATCTTCAGAGTTACACATGGTGGTGGCAGCATCATGGTGAGGGGGTAGTTCTTCTGCAACAGGAAAGCTGATGAGAATTGACAGGAAAACAGACAGAGCTATTAGTGCAATGGTGGAAGAAAACTGTCAGGGGTTGTAAAGTGTTGAGACGGAAACAGAACTAAAAAAGAATAAAAATCAGCTGAAATGGGGTAGATTATATTTATGTGTAAAAATATAAAAATTCCTTCCTGGTGTGTTTCTCTTGTAGGCTTTTAATGTTATCAATGGGGGCTCGCATGCTGGTAACAGACTGGCCATGCAGGAGTTCATGGTTCTCCCTGTGGGTGCAGACTCTTTCCGCGACGCCCTGAGGATGGGAGCAGAGCTTTACCAGACGCTGAGAAGCGTCATCAAGGAGAAGTACGGCCAAGATGCTACAAATGTGGGCGATGAAGGCGGATTTGCCCCAAATATTCAAGAGAACAGTGAAGGTGAGAGGTCCCCTCCCATACATGATGTCCTTCTTAAGATCATTCTTCTTAACAGACATCTTTTTGTGTACTGCTGTCAGCCCTGGAGCTGATAAAGACAGCCATAGAGAAGGCTGGGTTCACAGACAGAGTGGTCATAGGCATGGATGTTGCCGCCTCTGAGTTTTTCAGTGAGGGGAAATATGACCTGGACTTCAAGTCTCCGCCCAATGCTGCCCGCAACATCAGCGCTGAGGAACTGGCCAGCATCTACCAGGGCTTTATAAACAACTACCCAGGTGTGTATCAAATATTTCAGTAGCTTGTCTGTGCAGATTTGGAAGCTTCACCCCCTTTAAACAGTCAGTGTTATTGCATCAATATTGCATACTATGCTGACTTTATTTGAAAGAAAATTAACAGGCAGAGAGAAAACAGATCTCTCTTCTCATGAGATGCAGGTCTGTGAAGGATGTTTTGAGTATCTTACATCCTGTCAGTGGTGTTTTCTGCCCTTTTGGCACAGGAGCACATCTTCATGAAATGCATATGGCATCATTAGGATCTTTACATAGTAATATCCCACTGTGGTCTCCTTTTAAAAACAGGATATTTGACTCCTATTCCCATTTCTTTCCTTAAGTCGTATCAATTGAGGATCCCTTTGACCAGGATGACTGGCCTGCTTGGTCACAGTTTACAGCTTCAGTTGGCATACAGGTGAGAAATTACAATGTTTTTACGAAGTCGGATGATTTCCACCACTCTGAGGATCTTAATTCAAAGTGATTTAAAAGAGTCCTGCATCAAACTTGTACCTCAACCAAAGAACTGAGTTTTAACAAAACGTTACATTTGATTAGATATGCTCTAAATTTCAACTTTTTTGTTGCAGCATCATAATCACTCTGAGAAGTTTATAGTTTGACTCAGTAGAAAAACCCCACATTAGGATGGAGGATCACCTGTTCATCGTTTTTAAGGCAAAACATCAAACACACTGCTTCCAGCTGTGACATCCTGGGGAAATTCAAAGAGATCAGCCAAGGTTTTAGGAAGAAAATGTAAAACCTCTGCATTTTAGAGTGAACCAGATTAAGTCAATCCAGGATTACTCAAAAAATTGGAAGCTAACCTGCTGTGTTAGTTCTACTCTACATAACATACATTTTTAACAATACCTCCATCAATATTTATGACCAATTAAACAAACAAATACTGCACAAACCTGCACATTTACAGCTGTTCCAAGAGACTATGACTGTTTATATCTCTGTAAGATAGGAAAGTGGTTTTCAGCTAGTGTTCCCTCGGAAAATCCTATTTCTCTCCATATTTTCTGGGACTTTTCTCTGCAGGTTGTTGGAGATGATCTGACTGTGACAAACCCCCGCAGGATACAACGAGCTGTGGAGGAGAAAGCCTGCAACTGTCTGCTTCTTAAAGTCAACCAGATTGGATCTGTGACTGAGGCGATCAAAGCGTACGTCATGTTCTGTTTTTATTTATGTCAAGCAAAATCTTATTTACATATGCCTGTCATATACTGATGTACGTGGAAATGACAGTAAAGCTGTCGGCCTGCTTCTCAGGTGCAAACTGGCTCAGGAGAATGGCTGGGGGGTGATGGTGAGCCATCGCTCCGGTGAGACGGAGGACACCTTCATTGCTGACCTGGTGGTTGGTCTGTGCACCGGACAGGTAATACACACTCCCCACTGTCTGTTCTTTAAAATGCAATTACCATTATTTTTTTCCACATTGAGCCTTGTACTTAAAGGCTTTAAACTTTATTTTGTTTCTCATGGTGCAAGAGACTCATCCATCCATTCATCCACTAGTCCCTCGTTCTGTCCTTCCAGTTGATTTTTTGGGTTCATTGAAGAGTAAAAAGCCTGATTACTGTTAAAAAATTATTTTAATACTCACCTTATTCTGCCAAATATGAACCTTGAATATCAATAGAAATAATTAAATACAATAATAATGATGATGATAATAATAATAAAAAACTCCAAATCTTGAACAGCAAAATAAGTTTGATAAAAAAAAAAAACACAACGTAAAATCATT
Source organism: Jordanella pulchra (assembly GCA_034780135.1). Taxonomy (NCBI): domain Eukaryota; kingdom Metazoa; phylum Chordata; class Actinopteri; order Cyprinodontiformes; family Cyprinodontidae; genus Jordanella; species Jordanella pulchra. The sequence continues at coordinate 22,196 of JAUZNJ010032036.1, read as the reverse complement.
TCAATGAAAAAAAACAGAAGATCTGCTGCCTGCAGATATTCATTTAGTAAACCCATTAATGGGTTATAAATGCTACTTGATAGCATTAAGAAAAAGGAAAAATCAAACATATATTTATTTATATTAACCCACCCTCTGTATATGACAAAGGGAAATGTTTAAACTGTTCTTATTGATTTTTAAAAAATGGTTAAAATAATTGAAACCACCAAACCTGTTGGTCTTTGATATTTTTTGTCCCTTTTCAGATCAAAACTGGTGCTCCGTGTCGATCAGAGCGTCTGGCCAAATACAACCAGCTTATGAGGTGAGTCGATGATATTTCATATATATCGATCTTCATTCATTTAAGAGTAGCTTTTTTATTCTTCTCATCCTCTGCGGTCCTCTCTGCTTTCAGGATTGAAGAAGAGTTGGGCGTCCAGGCCCGCTTTGCTGGTCACAACTTCCGTAACCCCAGTGTGCTTTGAATACCAGAACCATCAGCAGCAGTTCAAAGTATAGCAAACAATTTTACAAACTCACTTGTCTCAGTGAAGCCCCAAACACACAAAATCACTCGGAATCAAAATGTTCAGAAAACAGATTGTGGTAATGTAAAATGAATTCACACTTCCTCTGCTGGTCGTGTTAGTTTCTTGTTCTGCTCTGATCCCTCGTATTGTGTCTTTTTCACCCAGTCTTAAAACGTATTGGTCGTCCTGTTGTTATGTCTAATTCCTCTTACAGTGCAACAGTTTACTGGTACTTTGTAAGAAACAAAATTAAAGTGATCAGTATATAATACTTAGATGTGGTTTCTTGACCAAACGTTCTGCTGTTGCTCCATGCAACCAAGTTTTGAGTTGTTTATTGCTGGAATTCACACATTACTCAAAAGATCCAAAATAAGCACAGGTATGTATATCCTGAAATGTGGGGAAAGTGCTGCTGACTACATGTGCTGTAACCTTTTAGTCTGATATTGGAACTTGGTTCTGAAAATGACATCCTTATAAATAAAGGCTAACTGAATAAATAATGCAAAATGTTATATAGTTCTAGTACTATAAATGGTCAGTGGCCATATTCCAATACACAGTTTAGTCCTGCAGCAGATTGTAGGGATAAAATGCCATATTTTTATTATCAACATGTGACAGCAAGCATTGCAACTTGAAATTTTGAATTATTTTATTTCCTATGTTGTTTTTTGTTTGCTTTGTGCAAATTATAACTTGGAAAATCACTTTGCTTGAGCTGGTCCCTGTATAACTGTAGATCAGAATGAAAACCTACTTTGTTGTCCGGTTTTGTAAGGAATTATCCACACTCAAACAAACAATGCTTGTTGTTTTGTGGCAAACAACCAGTTAGAGGCGTTCAATTTCCCTGCAAATTCCCCAGTTTTTAAATCCAGTCGAGCATCTATATAGCCTGAGTGGCTTTTTAAGTGCAGAAAACACGCTATAAGGCAGATGGTTCTGTCTGAAAAGCGTATATTGCTTTTTATCCTATTTTTTCATCAAAATTGGTTAGATTTAAAGACAAGGTCGTGTATGCGGTCAGTTCAACGAGCCACCAGCAGAGGGCGCGCAAGAGGAGCGGCTTCTGACGCTGCTGCTGAGCCTCCTCGGGCTCCTTGCTGCTGCCGGTGGCGATGATGATGATGAAGGGAGGCTGGAGCCACGCAGGCGCACAACGCACAGTCTCCGGACGGGTTGCCACGGTTACCACACAATAGGAGACGGGACAGGGGGCTGTGAGAAGGGGAGAGGAGAGGGAGTGAACGACAAGAGCAGGGAGGAGGTCTGCAGACTGCTTGACTGGACACACCGCTGCAACCTACTCCCAGACACACTGATTTAACTGTTTCCAAACGCGTTCAAGTCACCTTTGTTGATTTTCTTATTCGTGAAAAACCCGAATGTGCAGCTTTATCGTTTAAAAACAAACATTTCATGTTTTTTTTGTTATGTTTTTCCTTTTTGTGGTTTACTGCGACTAGTTATCCAAACGCTCCAAATAGTAAAGGTGACTCTGGAGAGACTAGTCTAAGGAGACCCTCCCTCTGGATCCCCTCCCTCTTCAGAGTTTTGGCCCTCACTCTGCGCCTCTCTTTCCTCGTTCTCCCTCCTCCTCCTCCTCCTCCTCTCTCCCTCTTTCTCTCCTTATGCAAATCACGCCCTCACCACTCTCCCTTTCCCTCACCCGACGTGCATCCCTCCCTCTCTCTCACTAAATATTTTGACTGTAAGACTGGAGAGGGGGTACAAAAAAGTGCAAGTCGTCTTGAAGAAAGAGGGGGAGAGAGGGGGTGCAAAATAGGAAAGAAAAAAAAAAGGGGGGACCGAAAGGGGGTGGGGAAGAGGCATCAATTTGTACAGTCTGCAGTTGGCACCCCTGTTTTTTTTATCCTCCTGCAAGGAGTAGCAGATTTCTTCAGCGTTATTGTTATGATCGGATCCCGCTGCAACATGAACCAGCGCCAGGCTCTGCTGACAGACGCCTGGGCCCTGAGGTGCGCGTATCGGCGTGCAACATAAAGCAAAAAAAAAAAAAAAAAGAAAGAAAAAATAGGGGGAAGGCAAAGTGGGAGACGTCGCTCGATATTATAGGTAAGGATTAAATGGTTTCTTACACCTTCCTTTTCAGTAAGCCACGTTTGTTCTCTCCACAGCATTTTATCTACTCTTTGTGCGCACATCATCATCATCATCATCAATCTGCGTTGCTATATCTAAAATTACGTCCCGGTGAATAAATGCCGCACGACGCGGTGCTTCCACACTGATATGAGGAAAAAAATGGGGTCTGATGGGAGCCTAAGCAAATCGCCATTCCGATTTACCTTTTTCCCCCTCATGTCTTACATGTGCATCGCTTTTGGAAACAGCTTCAGCACAGACTGGAGAATCATGTATGTGCTGCTGAACACGTCGTGGTGGAGAACCTCGCTGGGGCTCCAGTGAATAGTCTGCAGCTATGCTCGCTCCCCTTTTGCATGTGTATTAGTAACAATTTTGCAGAAAGAAAAGAATCGTTGTGGTGCACGATCGTTGGTGATGTAAGCAGAGCTACTGCTTGCTGCTGCTTTGCATCACACACACGCAAAGAGAGGAGGCCAGTTTGTTGATGATGCATGTGCTGTGAGTGGTGGTGACACTGCTGGTGTTTGATGACTGGTCGACTACTGGCAGGCCAGCATAGATACCACCTGTAACTGAGAAGCATTGTTCAGACCCCCTGCTGGTTGCTGATGTTGCTCCTTCTTCTGCCTTGTGAATCAATTTAACAGGATACATGGGAAATCATATATGTGATGCCGAACACAGGTGAATTGGAATATGGTTTACACCTTGTTGAGACCTGATTGGGCCACTATTGCCACCAGGATTGCCTCGATGATCAATTTTATTTACCAGCAAATTGATTCAAGTAGCTGTCTGCAGCTACTTTTATACCTGCAGACATTGGTCATCCATTAAACCTCATCACAAATTAGCTCTATTTCTTTGTGATCTCGTGACTGTGTAGCTGATGTACATACAGGAACTCATTGTCGTGGTCAGTAATGCCTACTCTTCATTGTGACCCAAAGTGGGACGAGAATATCCAAGGTCAGCCTAGACTCAAAGGTAGGATATTGTTTTCCACCATCTGGATTAGGGGTCTGCAACCAGCGGCTCCGGAGCCTCATGTGGCCTTTTGGACCCTCTACAGTGGCTTTTACTAGTAGCTAAAAGAAATATCAATCACTAACTAGTGTACTATGATAACAAATACCAGTCTTAGAAGTTTTGGAGGCTTTATAATGAATATTTGAAATTCATTTTAACAACAGAAAGACATTAAAAGCACCAGAAATATGACTATTTTTATTTGAGTCAGCTTGGAAATTATGTGTTTTTATCATTTTTTCTGTGTTAAATTATACCCTATAGAAGAAAATCCCTGCTTAAGCTTTATGAATCCTTTCAATTCTTTTATTTTAAAAGCTAAAAATACAGTTAAGCTGTTGGTTGTTAAAGGTGGCAACAGATTTTTTTATGGCAGAAATAATACATTCAGTTTTATTAAAAAATCAGGAAATATTTTTTTGGTCTAAATTAATTTCACTTAGCTGGACTCAGGGCAAAGTGGCTCTTTGGATATGGAAGGTTGCAGACCCCTGATCTGGATAGAACCAGACTGGACCCCTGTTGTAATTAAGGCTGCCTTGGTTCTTTTTGGTATAGATTCAACAAGGCAATGTGTAAATTCATTTGATACGATATTTCATCCATAATTACTCGAGGCTTAATGTTTTTGTTCCAGATTTGATGGCTCCATTGCCATAATTTTCCACGAGATTCCAAATGTGCTCCATTGGTTTGAGGTTTGGTCATTTTCAAGGCCTTGTATTAAGAGTGGCAAAAAACCAGCTTGAGATGTTTTGATACTGTAATCAAAATGAGATGAAAATAATACTAAGGTAAATACAAGAGACTTTAAGGTGGACCAAGAAAATATAACCAACACCAGTACATTACCCTTACGTTAGACTGTTGGACTAGAAAGATTCTCTGTTATACTCTCAGGTTGTCTCTCTTTTGCTCTTAGAAATACATTAAGTTTTTGTGTCATGGTTTAAAAAGTTGCCAGAAACATTCTTCCAAGACTTTGTTCCACATTGACCTAGTTGCATCATACATTTTCTGCAGATTTATCAGTTTCACATCTCTAAAGAGTGTTTAACCAAATACCTTGGCTTGATTGAATGTTTATTTGAGCTATCATTGCCTTTCTGTCACCACAAACCAGCAACCCTATAGAAACTATTTCTATTCAGTTCACTGCCTCTTATTTGATAAACTTTGTTTTTCAGACAATTCTCCATAAAAAAAACACCAGAAGAGTTGTATTCCAATAGATCAGCAGATTAAGAAATACTCAGAACAGCCTGCCTGGAACCTACAACAATGAGAGTCCCTTAATCTTCTTTTTCCTCATGCTGGTGATCAGTTTGAACCTCAACAGGGGAAATCCATCGAACTGCTGTCATGTGATTGTGTTACAAACTATTAAATAGATGTACCTTTGCTGTCTGTGCATATTTATAGTGCACTAGCTTTTCTAGTGTTTGTTACTGATTTCACACTTGATACAGCATCCTTTTCTTGAATTAATGTGTGTGGTACAGCTGCTACATGACTCACCTACAATGTTCATACACCGTGGCTCTACTGTTCTACAGTTCTTTCTTTTCTCTTACAACCCTGTGCACTATTTTTATCCTCATTTAATATTCATGAGACATTTTTTTCATCATAGTGGCACATGAATGTATGAATTAGACCAACCCGACGAGTCCCTACTGTTCACTATCAAGCGGAACCACATGGAAAAAAGAATCTTGACATTGTTCATTCCTCTAATGGCTTGCTGAATAAATAAGTATGTGATTCTTCTGACCATAACCAGGTCATGTGGGTTAACCACAAGTAGCTGTGGGTTGTTATGGGGAAGCTGGAAGAAAGGGGGTGGCGGGGGGGTGGGGTGGGGGGCTCTTATTACCAGTATGTTTCCTACAGACTGCATTCCAAAATGCCAATATCCCAGTGTTGCTGCTTTACCAAATAGTACATTTTGATATTTGAATTAGATGAACCTCATGTAATTGTACTTTTTTATTTGGCCTGCTACAAAAAGGGCAGCAAAGAGCTGTTGTGCCGAAACATTGTGCATCATGAAGGGAATTTAACTGCTGTTATTCTGTCTTTATTTTCATTAAAATGTCTCAAGATTTCTTAAAAATGTAGTATTTTTAAGAAATATTTTTATTCTTTCTGAACATGCCTTTTTTTTATCTCTTCTTCATTGCAGGTTTCTGTAGTTCCCGCAACTAGTCAAGAACTGGAACCAGTTCTCTTACTGCAATGGCTTCTGTTATAAAATGGACATTATAAAGGAAAAACAATGAAAACAAGGACACACAAAGAATCGGTATACATATGGCCTACATTTCTTTTCTTGCAGAATCGTTAGAACTTGCATACCTGCCATTTGTTTTACTATATTATAATTACAGGATAATTTTCCCAAGAAAATCATTCTCTGTCTCTGTTGTCATTCTTGCCCTTTTTCTTATTTTCTTTATTCTTAACATTATACCGCACCCTTTTTATTTTCTTGTTTAAAACAACAACTTCACCTTTCCATTATACATATCTTGCTTTTTTTACTTTTAATTATCCCCTTTTATAATTCTGTCTTCATGTTTTCTTCTTTTGATGGACTTTACAGATGCCCATGCGGAGTGGGCGAAGGAGGGGGGCGAGTGAAGAGAGAAGGGGTAGGCGCCCTCACACCAGCCCCACTCGTCCTGAGCGCACCGACCGGCAGACGGTTAGAGCTTATCTCTTTGTGCCTGTTGTTACCTCTCACTTTCTTGACTCTAATAATTTGCATGCAGGCAAATGATAAAGTGTTTAAACGTAAAAACACAGCCTCTGTGTTTTGAATTTGGTGTGTATAAGTCTTTTGCATGGTTGCTACAGACAGCCTTACAGTGTTAACAATTGTTTACCTCATTTCAGCACATTAAAACCTTCGAAGCTTTGTGTTTAGGATTGATGTTCTGTGTGTTTAAAGTGCCTGCTGCTGTAGGCTTTGTTCTAAAAACAGATGTGAATCTATTATGGATTTAGTGCAACAGAATTAAAAGTCTTGTGTTGTTTTAGCAAAGAGGTGGTGGTGAGGAACTGGCTGGAAATCGCTTCAGTCGCAGATCACAAGGGCATGATTCATCAGAGAGTGAGGGGGAGGAACTTGTATCACCTCCAAAGAGACAGAAAGTTCAGGTTTGTGTTGCATGTCTTCAGCTTCTTATATAAAGATCAATTATTAAGCAACTAGCATCTTGCTATTTCAGACAGAAATAGATTTCTGACTGTAGCTATTATTACCTCATTCTAAAGTTACCCCTTTTTTTCAATAGGATTCGGTGTCTAACCCAAATCCTCCAACATCAACACACTTGACTGAAACCTCAACTCCTTCCAATGTTCCACCTCCAACCTCAGCTGCAAGCCAATCTCGAGAGAGTGATAATGAAGATCGCCAATCCCAGGGCAGCAGAAGTTCAGCCGTAGGGAGCCTTGCCAATAGTAGTAGCAGCCTGAGCAGTGGACGGGACATAGACCAGGACAATCGATCCTCATCTCCCAGTCTTTCTGCTTCCCCACTGGGTAGCTTAGATTCTGATTCTGATGGGCCCGATTCACCAAAGCAAGGAGAGCGGGAGAAAGGTAAAGACGGTGGAGCAGGGAAGGCAACAGGAGAGGATAGGAGAACGCTACGAGAGGGAAGAGGGGAAGAGCCCTGTGGCGATGTCGAAAAACAAGACATAGAAACAATTGAAGATTCGCCATCTTTAAAGCCCCCTTCGACTCCATGCTCTTCCTCCAGTCTGACTCCTTCTCTTCGTGGAGGGGATTCATCAAATGACAGCAATAGTGGGCGGAAATCCTATTTTTCTCTGGACTCCAAATTAATGTGTAAAGAGTATGGCACACCAGCGGGTGTTGAAGGCAGCAGAATGACTTCCAAAGCCAGCACACAGTGCGTGAACAAGACAAATATATCTGGAGGAGATTATTCACATAACAGCCCCAACGTTCCTCACTCATTACCCCCTCCACTTCCTCCTCCACCTGCCCTGAAGCCATTGGAGCTTGGGGGGCAAAACTTGCCGACTGAGGTCAAGACAGAAAGAGACAAAACTGAAAAAACAGAGAAACTTATGGACAAGGCTCAGTCCACCCCACCTTCTCTGCTGCCACAATGCAGCCCGCAGCCCTTGTCCCAGTCTCAGCCCCAAAACCAGCCCTCCAGCCATCCTCACCACTACAGCTCAACCAGTTGGCAGGGCGGGGCAGCAACTGGTTGCCAGGGGAGCTGGGGCTACTCCCGTTATCCTGGCAGCCACCACCCACAGCATCAGCCCCCTGTGCAGCAGCAGCAACTTCCTTCTGTGTACAACCCGCCATCTTCTCGCCACTCCTCCTCCCACCCCTCTTACCTCCCCCATTCTCATCCCCACCCCCACAGAGAGTACCTTCCCAGGTACACTGGAGGGGGAGGAGACAGAGAGAGAGGGCCCACTGGAGAGAGGGGAGTTAGGGGGGAGTGTGGTGGGAGAGAGATCAACAGAGAGTTTTCTGCATCTGTTGGCAGCAGTAATAACAGTAATGGAGGGGGAAATAATAATAATGGGTGTACTGGAATGAGTGGGCCCAACAGCATTTCAGCAAGGGAGTTTGGGGGAATGTCCGTAGGGCAAAACAGAGACTACCAAGGTTCTGCAAGAGATGTACCCAACTTAGGACCAGATCGAAGAGACTTTGGTCCAGCGTTCAGGGACAGGGAGCGCGAAAGGGAAAGGGAAGGAGGAAGAGAGTTTAATCTGCCAAATCAAAACCCGAATAGAGAGTTTGGCCCCACTGGAGCTGCAGGGGGGCATCCAAGAGACAAAGATGGCAACAGATGGGGGGAGTTTGGCAGCCAGACAAGAGAGGTTATGGGTAACAGCAATCCTAACAGCAACTCCATACCACAGGGAAACCCCCCAAGCGCAACCAGTGGTTTGTCAGTCACCCCAGCACTGAATCGTGATCCACCCGCATCACCCCAAAACAACCCCAGTCACCCCTCTCATACCTCTCTTCCTTCACACCCCCATTCTCATCCCCCAAATTCATCAAACAGAGACTTCCCTCCTCCCATGGATCAGACGCAAATGCCTTCAAGTGGAACAGATCACTTCCACAGAGACTATCCTCCAACTGGAGGGAAGGACTTTCCAACTGGGGCACCTCCTTCTGCTGGCACAAATCGAGAGTATTTAAGCTCACCTGGAGTGACTCCAAACCTGGGAAGAGAGTACCCAGGGCCTGGAGGAACACAACACCCTCACCCATCTCACCCCCTCTACCAGCCTGGGCCCAAAGAGAGAGAGAGAGATTCAAATATGCGAGAATCTGCGCTGTACCAAAGCCGTGGAGGCCCTAATCAGCCTCCTGCACTCTCTCCTTCCTCCTCTTCCAGTCATCATGGACAATACCCACATCCACCTCCTCAGCCACCTGTGCACCCACCGCAATCCTCCCATTCCCAGCCACCCCAATCAAGTATGGGACCCAATGCACGCCCCTCACACTATCAGTCCTCTGCCCAAACTCCTCCGACGCCTCTGTCTCCATTACCTAGCCCATCTACCAATCAGATGGGAGCTTTCTCATCCTTTCCCTCTGGTTCTTCCTCTGCACCCACCTCACAAATCCCTGTACCCGGCGGACCATCCAGCTGTTCACCTGGATGCCGCCCTTCATCTTTCCATGGCGCTTTGAACAATCACCCTCAGTTTAGTGCCACATATCACTCCAATGGAAGCAATGGCAGTACCATGGCAAACAGCAGTAGCACCAGTAGCACAGTCAGCAGTAGCAGCAACACAAACTCGCAGGCCCTCTCACCTCAGAATGTCTCAAAGGCACCACCACCTCTTAGTAACTCCACCACCAACAACAGCAACGTCCCGACACCTACCTTGAGCTCAACGCTTCATGTTGGAGAGGGACATTTAGATACAAGTCTACCACCAACACCTGTTATCAAGGAAGAACCACCAGAGGAGAGGGAAGAAAGTGAAAGCCCTCCCCCAGTATTAAGAAGTCCCTCACCTGAACCAAAACATGTGGACATTCCTATCCATGCCAGCCAATCAGCACGGTAAAGTCACATTAGGATGCAAAAATGTTAATAACCCTGAAACATGTAACATTTTATTACACTTCAACAACAAAATTCAATGCATTTAATTTGAACTTTGTTTAATGGACGAACGCAAAGTATGGCATAGTTTTACAGTGGAAGGAATATAATTCATGATCTAAAAGCGACTCAGTCAGACAGTAGGCAATGACTCTGTGAACATCAGTTTTCTATACTACTTTGTAAAACACAGGCTGTGTGTGTATAGTCTTTGACCTCCTGGAAGGTGAACTGCAGTCTCGGGTCATTAGCAGCTTCTAACAGGTTTTCTTCCAGGATTTTTCTCTGTTTAGCTCAGCAATTCTTTTCATCAGTATTCTCAAGCTTAAGTGTCCCTGCTAAAGAAAACCAAACACCTTTTCACTAAGCTAATAGTTTCCTATCAACAGCCTCTTCCAAATGAACTATGGGCCTTTGCAGACCATCTAGAGTTAACCTGGAAAAACGGAAGATGTTCAAAGCTTAAGATGCTTTTTTCAAAACCTAACTCAGCTTTCATCATTTCTATGGATAACATCCCAAATAAGTACATTGAACTTTGTGATTGTTGAGTTACAATTTATTAAAATTTCTATGGTGTATTGTCATGTAATGTTTGTGTTTCTAAGTTCCTGTGGTCAAAGTGACTCCTGATAGTTGTTAAAAATTGTGTCCTATGATTCTAGGTTTCACAAAGTCCTTGACCGAGGCAGCGGAAACTCCTGCGCCCGCAGTGATGTCCTCTTTGTCCCATTAGACGGCTCCAAACTGTGGAAAAAGAGGAATGAAATGATTGAAAGAGCTCGTAGGGAAGTAGAGCAAAGGGCCAGAGACCTGAGAGAGAAAGAAAGGGAGAGAGAAAGAGAACGTGAGAGAGAGCTGGATCGTCATTTACAGGTGTGCACATTTCAGCATGAAAATTATGTATAGTGTCACATCTAATGGATTGGATGAAGTTGATCTTTTTAATGGGAGGGGAGGAAAGTAGGTCAAAAACCTAATATTTACTGTCCCTCTGTTTTTATGTGTTTTTTTTAGCACCAGAAAGACATCAGTGCTGCTGGAGGGGGACGCCAGGGTTCCTCGCTCTTCTTCCCCCCATCATCCTCTATTATTCTAGACCCTTCCTCTTCTTCCGCTTCTTCCTCGGGCAACGTAGTCGCCCACCCTCCCTCTCACCCCCAGCATCACCCCTCACATCCACATGCCCATCTTCCACCTGCACATCATCTTCACCCTTCTCTGTCGCATGCGATTCCCCACTCTCTCCTCTTACCGACCATGGGTGGGGCATCAGCAGTGGTTGGTGGCCCACAGGGGGCCCTAGGGATAGGTTTAGGAGGTCCATATTTAGGACCTGACACACCAGCACTGCGAACCCTGAGTGAATACGCCCGCCCACATGCCATGTCTCCTCTTGGAGCGGCGAGTCGTGCTCAGGGACACCACTCTCAAGTTCACCATGGTCACCCCCACGTGCACCCCTCATTCTTCCTCCCTCAGTTACAAAACCATGCTTTGAGCCACCCACACCACCTACCTGCTGATGCAGCAACAGCAGCAGCTATCTTGGGTTTTTTGTATGGTGGCAGCCTTGAAGGAGGTCCAGGTGTGCCTGGACACCCTGGAGTCGCAGGAGGCCCTGTCCCTGGAGGAATTGGGGGTGCAGGTTTAGGAGGCGTGGGCTTCCCTCATGCAATGGCAGCCCATCGAGATCGGCTAAAGCCTGGATTTGAATTCAAGAGTGATGAGCGGGTTTATCCAGCGGGATCCATACCCGATCCTGCAGCCATTGCTCTGGCTCATTCACATTCACATGCCCACACCAATGCCCATGCACATGCTCACTCTCTGCTGCTTGCAGGGGGTGCAGCAGCTAATGAGGTGTCACTCTATGGCACTCCCCCTCCTCCAGCTCCACCTGGACCTCCGCACCTTCAGAACCCATCCCTGGCACAAGTAACCCGACCTCCCCCACCTCCTGCCCCACAGTCACTGTCTAATCCCCCTCCTTCATCTCTTCTCCCACCTTCTCTTCCCTCTCACCCTTCATCTACACCACTGGCTGCCCCCTCAGCCCCGGCACCCCCTTCTGCACCTCCACCTGCTCCTCCTCAACCTAATCCACCAACCTCTAGCTCCTCCTCACTTCATCACCCAGTGCCCCACTCTTCGTTTCCTAACTCCCTGTCCTCTCATGTGCCACCACCTCCTGCCCCAGCTGCTCCGCCCGAGACTTATCCGACTCCCACGCGCTCCCCCGCCTCGTATGAGCGTGACAGGAGCGGAGAGAGGGAACGGGAGAGGGAGCGGGACAGAGCAGCTCTGCCGGCCTTTGGGGACAGAGAGCGAGATAGAGAGAGGGAGCGAGAAAGGGGAGGAAGCGGGGGAGGCGGAGGAGCAGGAGGGGGTAATGGAAGTGGAGCAGGGGGGGGAAGTGGAGGAGAGAATCTGGGGCGTCTTCAGATGTTGAATGTGACGCCTCATCATCACCAGCATTCCCACATCCACTCACATCTTCACCTGCACCAGCAAGACACAGGTACCAACTGCTATTACCAATGCTGTCATTGTCGGAGTCAGCTTATATCAGCCCTCACAAACAACAGATCTGTTACTAAAGCACAGTTAGAATAACTGCTTAATTAAGGGCTGAAGTCAACAGAAAACACAAAATGTAACAAACAGAAATATTTCTTAGAGTCAAAGCATGTTCTTGCTTATTGAATGATTTAATGACTGAATCTTCAGGACAATATAAAATCCTAGTTAATGTCCTTTTTTTTAAAGAAAAAAAGATCATTGCTCTTGAATAACCTTTTGTGAAAGGTATATACATCTCCCTTGGAAAAAAACATTTGCAGAACATTTCTTGCCATAATTAGCACAGGTTTAGATTTTGCATCCTTTAAAATTGTATTTGGTTTTTAAAAAAGAATAATCAGACACCAAGATGATGTCTTTTATGCTGAGATATGGCTCTTTTTTTTAATTTTGAGCTTTTAATTAATTGTTTACATTTTTTTCCAGGTTGGAATGATCACTAGCAATACATCTTCAGTGATTTTTTATAGCCAAGAATCAGGTACACCAGAAAATGAAAAAGATAAACACAGGGTTAACTTTTTGTATGTATAGATCACTTATAGTTTTTTATTAAATGCCACTTAGCATTTTGCACCTCAACCACATGCTTTTTGCAGTAATAAGCAAGATCCTTGTATTATGGTGGAAGGACATCTAAATAATCTTTAAAGAACTGAGAGGTTCTTATCATCTAAAAATTTGAAGTAAAAAGTTGATTTGTCAAGAAGTTGAAGAATTTGAAGTTCATCCTTCTGCATATTTTCAAGCACCAGTTCTACTGGCAACAAAATCATTTCTCATCATGATGCTGCCACCGCTATGCTTGACAGGGGACACAAGGCCTTCTTTGTTTTATCTAATTATAAAACTTTGCACCTGAAATTTTCGGTCAAACTTTAAACTTTATATTTAATATTTCTAGGATGATATTCTGGTCAGCTCTTATCTCAGTGGCAGAGTTCTGGCTCAGTTTGAATAGTTGGTGATAACGTTGCACCTGATTTTGGAGCCTTTTTACAGCCTTTTGACTAGTATTAGCATTATAGGCTGATAAAAATATAATTTCTCATCTTTTATGCATTTAGAAACTGAACAATTCTAATTTCCCGAGTGCAAAGGGAAATCTTTATTTGTTTCACTAGACAGGGTTTCCAAAACAAGCTAACAGGCTAACATTAAGCCTTCCTGAAGCTCTGACCTCAAAACTAATTAAAAGCTGAGTCAAAAAGTGGTCATGTTTAATTACACCAGAAACCTTTTGACGGCTACAAGAAGGAGGTGGTTGAGGTGCAAGTTTCTAAAGAACATTTAAGCAGACAGTGTGGATCAGTGTATATATTTGAGTGTATAATTCTGATCCTGTATTCACTGGGGAAAATCCACATTAAATTCAAACTAATTCTTGCTTTTTTTTTTAATCATTAAAGATGATTGTGGTATTATCATTTCATCCTGATGAAAGAATGCTTCAAATATGTCTTTAAATACCTAGCTAATGACCTTCAGCACCATGATAATTGGATTTAATCTACTGGAACTACACTCTAGTTAGCCTACAGTACTTCTGTGTTGAATAAAGTGTTCAATTATTTTGCCCATTAATCTATAAAAGATTTGTAAAGGAAAATCTAAAAAGAATTACACTGAACATTTAAGGTGATAACAAATTTCCCTGTTTTCTTTAAATTTTTCTTCCAAGGAGACCAAATTTCTTTAACCTTTGACCTAAATAAAAAAAATTTCAGGGTTCCTTTGGTTGTGTTAAAGTTTATCTTGAGTCAGTTAGTGAGAGTAACCTCACTATTTCCAAAGTAAAGATTTTTAAATCCTTAAGTCACTCAGCTCTGACCTGTCAATAATTTGATGAAAATGTAATGGACTTAATAAAGGCTTAATAACAGAAAACATAAAATAGTGTATCTAAAAAATGATTTCCTTTAACACATTGGTACCAGCAGCTTGCCACAAAGCTTGTTTTTAATAGGTTAAGTAACTGCATTAGGGATGTTACTAATGCATTTAAACAGTATTTCACCCATAAAAAATGTGTTTACAGATTTATTAAGTCAAATCTTAAAGTATACAATAGATGATCAACCAAACAAGGATGTCTTAAGGTAAATATGGGCTGATATAAAAATTTTGCTCAGTCGCATTAATCTTAATTGAACAAGATTATTTAATACCTTTGATTGTTTGTGTTCAGAATATCTCAAACAGTTTTTCCTTAGCTAATTAAATAATGTTCAATGATGTTTCTTTTATTTTGAGTTTTTTTGGGGTTCAATCAATTAATCAATTGCTACACTATTATCACTAATGTAATATGCTATGTTACATGTTTGAGTGTTTATTTTACACATATTCATAATATCGTATGACCTTAATCCTCATGTACGCTTAACGCATCCTAAGTGCGCATTGAAGATCCTGCTTTGACTCACTTTAAGTATGTCCTGTATTTCTTATTACATCACTGGCATCCAGCGGCGGGCGGGGTTCACCCCCTGATGGACCCGTTGGCGTCGGGGTCTCCTTTGGCTCGCCTTCCATACCCAGGAGCAACGCTAGGCACCCCCATCCTGGCTCACCCCCTCACTGACAGCGAGGTGCTTCGCCAACAGCTGTTCGGTGAGGAGAAGGCTCCTCGTCCATGTACTCGTTCAGTTTTCTTCTCTAAAAACAACACAGTGCTGATAAGCTTATAAAGATGCTGTTTTTTTTCCTGATGGTTACGACTGACCCTCTTTGTCCTCCTCCTCGTGTTTGTGACAGGTGCTCCTTTCCGTGACTTGCCCCAGCCTTCCTCCCTCACTGGTCCCATGTCAGCGGCCCATCAGCTCCAGGCCATGCAGCAGGCCCAGAGCGCAGAGCTGCAGATCCAGAGACTGGCCCTGGAACAGCAGTGGATCCATCACCATCACCACCACTCCCTCACACAGGACGAGTATTACAGGTGCACAGGCTTTATGTCCATGCTGCTGCAGTGCAACAAAGATTAAACATTTGCGGATGTTAAATAGGCTTAAATTACATATTTCACTGAGAAAAATCTGAAAGAAATATGTTTGAGATTTTTCTTCAGCCTCTCTGAATTGATATATCCCAGCTGCAAGACTTTTAGGGTATGTCTCTACCAGCTTTTTATGTCAAACTTCATCCAGATTGGATGGAGAGCATCTGCAAACATTATTTTCAAAGATTCCTACTTAGATTTATGCTTAGGCTGTGCGACCGTATTAAAATATTTTAATCTTAACCTTCCTTTTTTATTCTGGCTGTACGTTTAGAGTTTGTTGAACAAAAAGACAGTCTCAAGTCTTTTGCAGGTTCAACATTTTTTTCTTTCAACCTTACCGTTTTAGCACCACCCATTCCACCATCAGCTCTTACCAGCTGCCTTGTCTCTGCTTAAAGCCATCCCTACACTGCGATGTGCCATGTTTGACTGTTTTCTGGGTGATGTGCACTATTGGTTTCCACTACATCTAGCGTTTTGCATGTATGCCAAAATATTCCGATTTGATATTTTTTGACCAAATTAGAGCAGTTTCTTCCACAGGTTTGCTTTATTCCCTCCGTGGCTAAAGGCAAACGTCAAATGAGACTTCTTGTGCCTTTTATACAGCCAATGCATTCCTCTGACCCGTCTTCACTAAAAGCAGATTTATTTGGTACACATTTAAGAGACAGAATCTCCCTGCCAGGTTTTGCATCTCTGGAGTTCCTCCAGGGTGGACAGAGTCTCTTCAATATCCTGATGATGGATTGAACAGATCTGTGTGAGATGTGCAAAGCTTAAGATATTGTCTTATCTTAGAGTTTAGAGGGATGATTAAAAATGTAAACCACATTCTTGTTTTTGATTTCCCTCCACTTCAGAGTTACTCTATACTTTTTGTTTGTCTTCCTCTCTTTGGTAGAGGAATCAACATCACAAAATGTTGAAAAATCTAAGAGACAACAGTTTGAGCCTTAGCAAATCCCACATGCAGGGAAATAGTTGTCCACAAAGAACACTTTAAACTTTGGTTTCTAGTGATGATGGCAGCTTTAATCTTGCCTTGTAAATCTAATAAAGCAAGTTTCTCTTTATCATAATTGCCCCCAAAACACTGTTGGGCATTCTGCCATGCAACTCTATTGATTTGGCTTTACAGAAACACAACTGAGGCAGTTTTTTTTTTACGTTAGGTCTGTTTGCTTGTGGCTCTGTTAATGTTACTGGAAGAATTTCACATCCAAGAAACAATTTAAGTAACAATAAATGGATCATAAAAATGTCATGCTTATAATAAAAGTTCTATGTCATGCTTTTTGATATGAAATATTAGTTGTTTTTTTGGTGCCATTTTTCCAACCTGGAAGAAAGGCATGTGCCTTCGCTGTGATGACACCTCTTCCTTTGTGGGTTTCATGCATTTTATGACATAGCCCTAGAGCTGCAGCGACATGTTATCACACCCACTCTCGCAGCTAGGCTACCTTTAGGAAGGCTGAACAAGCTATGAGACCTTTTGCAGCCAAAAAAAGGGGGGGGAGATTGCTGTCACTGTGCAGAATAGCTTCTAAATGTTGAGCAGAAATGATGGATACCCAGAACTTTTGCAAGCAAACAAGGCCCAAAGCATCACTGATCTTCTGGAATACGGTACAGTAGGAATGAGGTGCTTTTCCACATATTTATTCTTTGTTCTATCCAACACCAACCTTTCTGTTTGTTGCAGAAAAGTTCAGTCAGAGTCTCATCTTAGCCAAACACATGTTTTCCATTAAAAGTCCGAGTAAAATGTAGACAGTTCTACATTCTGCACATTTACATTTGTGATGGTAGGACAGGGATGGTGGGGATTGCCTTATCCTTGATCTCTCCTTAACAAGTGGTATTTCTGTACAACACACATGGCTCTGATAGAAACGTTTAACTCCCTGAAATGTCACTATTAGTTATTGTTCCCTAAAAGTGCTGACTATGTGTAGTGGAAAGATAAATGATTAAATATTCTCCAGCCTTGCCTCTACAGTTTAAGAGGTATCAAAGCTTATAATCATTGTTTATTGGTTGCTATTTAATGTAAAAAAAGTTCAAACTTAAATATTATTTCTCATAGAAAATGTACTTACAATCTGTTTCACAGTCTGTTTATCTAGTAATCTGCCTAGATTAGGGATCTGCATCCTGCTTTGGAACCACAAGTGGCTCTTTGGACCTTAAGCAAATGTTCTTAATAACTTTGGCTTGAAATGAAAAAGAACAAACATTTTTTTTCTAAATAAAATGATATAACAAGAAAAGCTAATTTTTGATAGCTTTTCAGTTTTTTGTGGAATAGTTTTGGAAACTAATTTTTTTTTTTTGTTTTTTTACATACATTTCCACAGATAACCTTATGACATAAAAGAACATTTAACTATCCTGTATGTGCAAAAGATGATTTTTTTTCTTTATTTTAAAACCTTAAAATAGAACAGTAGATTAAAAAGGATGGAAAACTTCCTAGAAGTAACTATTTGTCAAATTATATGTAGTCTTCCTTTAAATGTTCATGTAATAATTGCACTCTGAACAGGTTTGATGAAGCTGGACTAAGAGCAAAAAGACTCTATAGATTATAAAGGTTGTTCGTACGCCCCCCAACCCATATATAGAGCACTATGTAGTGGTTACACCACCTTATATGAGGGTAGTGGATGAAAAAGACTTAAAGTTTTCCACAATGCACCTTGAAAAGTAGTGTGCATCCATGGTTACTGGATGAGCAGATATATCCCAGAATTCTTTGGAAGAGCTCTCCTCGTAAAGCATCATGGGATTTGGTTTGGGTGCAGGAAAGAACAAATATGGCGCAGGCACGGTGCGTGCAGCCGGAGTCACGTGACGAACGGGGAGCGACAAGTAGTGATGGGTTGTCCGATCGGTCAGTTAACTGTATTCACCATAATGTATAGTCAACACTCTAAATAGTGATTTAGGGGTTTAGGGTTTAGGGTGGACGTTCAGACACAGCCCAGGTTTTCTTAACCCTGGTCCTCAGCACCCTCTGTCCTACATGTTTTAGGCATTTCCCTGCGTCCAAACACCTGACCTGAATGAAAAGGTGATTAACAGGCTTTTTTATAATTCGATGGCTGCCGAGGTGATAATGCAATCATTTTAAATCGATGTGCTTAATTAGAGACACGTGTAAAACATGAAGGACAGTGGGCCCTGAAGACCAGGGTTAAGAAACCCTAGATTAGACCATTTCTTGTGATTAGATTATGCCTCTTTATGCTGAGCGACTCCTTTTCCTGCAGGAGTGTTATAGCAAAATCTGGAAACACAGATTACCTTACTTACTACCCATCCGAGAATGTCACCCATAGTTTAGAGTCCATCCAAAGAGGCTAACCTCCCTACCAGTGCTGCGTTAAGGTTAACTCGGATCCGAGTACTTGGATCCGGGTTCTTTTGGAGTCATCAAGATTTAACTACACTTTATTTGTTTTTTACGAAACATAAATGAAAGATTAGATTTCTATTTAATTTTTTTGTGAGATTACACTTATCAAGCCAATTTATAAATGTTTACAATGTGAGTCATAAACCATGAAGGATGCTGTTGAACACTAATCGTAATCAATTGATTTCATGCTTTTTTTTTAATCTTTCAGTCACCTGAAGAAAGAGAGTGACAAGACCCTGTGAGGGAGGGGGGGCATGATGAAGAGCTGCTCGGGCAAGAAGACGACAATGAACACTCGAATCTGTGAACAGACTGGAGAAAGAAAAAAAGAGAAGCACTGATTAAAACAATGAGGGAACTTATTCAATTAAAGCCAGACTGAAAGACAGGGAGTCAAGTGGTGCAAACGGGAACATTTTAAAGGATTAACAAAAGAAGGAGGTGCAAAGACGACGCAGTGTCCCTGCAAACCACGCCGGACTTGCAGCGTTCCCCTGTAACAATCTTGTTTTGTATTGTGCTCTGTACAGTATACTAGATGGGAGGGGTGAAGATTGTGAAGTACAGTTTGTTGTAAAATACTTGATGCCAGGAGGAATGTGTACATGAGTCTCTTTTATGTCATTGCATGTAGCTAGGCGCTTCTTCTGAACTGGTGGAACTTTTGGTTCTGTTTTTAGTAAATCCTCCCCTCTTTTGTATCAGAGGGACATTCGATATGCATGAGACCAGCAATTTTAGTGTTTCTGTTCATGATGATAGTATTGTTATTATGATTAATGTTGTCCGTTTGTTGATAATGATATAATTATATATACAACACATATTATTTGTATTATTTTTTTACATTTTCATGGTATGGCAGTTGGTTTTTATTTTTATTTTGTTTTTTATTTTCAATTTACCTTGTGAAACAAGATGCAAATGAAGGCAAAAAAAATAATGATAATGATAATAATCTGGGAATAAATTATAATCTCTTTTTTGCTAGTTTCCTGACTGTTCGTGTGTGTGTTTCACATACATTCAGACTTTCTGACCCGTCTTTTGTTTTATACAAGTCACTCGTGCACAAAGAATATCAAATTCCTCCCACCCACCCACCTCTGCCCCCACCCCCCTACCTCTGCACCAGCCTCTCCCTCCCTCTCTGGGGTGAGTGTAGCTAATAGGAGACACATGGGATGAGCGTGAGACATGGGAGGTGAGTCGCTCCAGTGAACAGCAGCAGCAACCCTGTAGAGCGAGCATTCCTGACTGCACTGTAAAGGAAAAAAGAGAGAGAAAAAAAGAGTCAAATTTGGAGAGAAGGGGAAAGAAGGGAGCAGCTGAAAGGAGTGATTTACTGAAGCTGCTGAAAGCTCAGGGTTGTGTGTGCATGCTCTCACCGACCAGAGGAACGGGTCAGTAGCTGCAGCCTTCACTGCCGCCTCACAATTCACCTTTATTGATATGTCCTAGAGAAGAATCTGCAGCTCTCTTCCTTTCATGCAGCCTTCCTACTTCTTTAACAGTGGCGTTTGTGTCATTTAAAGTCACCTTGAATAAGTGTGTCAACATATGTAATGAGTCTTCCTGCAGGACACATCTCATTTTTTCCCCCTCTGGTAAAAATCACATCTGGGGTTTTATTCTTAGCACATCGTCTGTCGTCTTTTTCCCAAAATTGAGGACATATGTAAAGTGTAGGTGGAATATATAGAATGATTTCAAACACAAAGCTCGTTCATATGTGTATTTTCATTATCGTCAAAGTTCTATATTTTCTGTTTTAATTTGTTGAACCACCATCTTTATTTTGCTTTGTTCTGTTCCTGTTTGCAGTCATATAGCTGGGATGTTTCCCTTCAGTAGAAACAGAGAAGCTGGTCGGATTGGATAGAAACACGAATGGAGAGCTAAATGTGGCACAATACCGGAAGAAAACCAATTAGAGGCTAAAAAGACTTGAAAGTGTGAAGAAATAACCAATTTCCCCAAAGCACAGGTAGTAAAAGTTGATCTCAAAAACACTGCCATGCCTTTGATAAGATAATTAAAGGTCAAACTTAAATCTAAGTGAGAATCTGTGTCTGAAAACTGATGATGCTTTCTGTCCGATCTGGTTGAGCTTGGGGTGTTTTACAAAAAAGGATGGGGAAATCAGTTCATTCATTTTCCAGGAATAAAAAAAAAAAGTATTTGGAAAAATAGATTATTTTACTTAACCAGGCAAAAAAACAAAAATCTCATTGAGATTAAAACCTCTTTTCCAATAATGACCTGGCATATACGGCAGCTTAATGGCTACAAGGTTACAAAAAATAATAGAAATACACAGACATATATCACATACATCAAAATTATCCTTTTACAAATGCAGTCTTAACATTAAGGCAGACTTTTTACTCTGTCACTTATAAAAGATTTGAACTCCCTCAGTGATGAAAAAGTTATCCATTTCAAGTCCTTCTGTTCATGATTCCAGGTTGCTTGGGCTCAGAATTTAAAAGCCTTTTTTTCCAGTTCAGTTCTGGCTCTTTGAACATGCATCAAGATAATTTCCTGAGAGCGAAGGCCATATCAATTACATTTTCTACACATATGCTCGCATAAATATGTAGACAGAAGTCCAACAATAGCTTTTTAGATAAAAGGCGGCCGGTGGGAGAGCCTACTAGCATACAGGAATGGAGAATGTGTAATTGCATGTGATAAGCAATTATGCAAACTAAGGCTGCAACCAGTTACATTAACCCAATGAACAGTAATTAACACTATCCCATTTCTTTAAAAGCTGACTTGAAGCATGCATTAAAAGCAGGTCTTCAAAATGTTGAAATGTTGAAAATCTAAACATCCATCATAGCTGTTAAGGTTTGTATAAATATATATATATACTGTACTGGTGTTCCCTTTTTTGGTTCTTGTCCACCACTTGTAAATCTTCCATAAATGTAGTCTAAACTTAGAAGTTTGAGTTTTTACGAAAAAAAAAGTTTAGAACAAAAATTGCCCAGCAGAAAATATTTGTATATCTCTTTGATCTGAAGCCAAGAGATTTTACCATCCCAACGTGTCTGACCAGGTCGCTGTTAATTAAATTAGAGGAAAAAAAGGGCTGAATGGAAACATCTCCAGGAAGAAAAACTCAGGTTAAGCTGTTTTGGATGAAGTTTGAGTTTTTTCTTTTTTAAAAACAGATATCTCTTAACAACACTCCCCAACATCATGTGATAATTACCAGTCAAGGTTTTATAGCTTTAAGGTCCAAGTGGTTTTTTAGGATCCTCTATAATGGCTCTAAATCAGGGGTGTCAAAGCGGTTCCAGAAAGGGCCGTGTGGCTGCTGGCTTTCTTTCCAACCAAGCAGTAGCACACCAGACTCCAGTCATCTCATCAAGTCTCATTCAG
>JAUZNJ010032034.1:0-13892 GCA_034780135.1 Jordanella pulchra | reverse complement strand
CACTTGTTTAGCAACTATTTTCTCAAGAATTTTAGAGAGGAAAGGAAGATTAGATATAGGTCTATAATTGACCAAGTCAACAGATGGTTTCTTAAGTAAAGGTTTGATTTACATATCTGTATTTTAGGGATAGATGAATTAAAATCTTACTTAAATTGACAAGAAATAGACAGAAATACACACAGCGTCATAAGTTTAATGGAGCAGCATTACTGTTAGAAAGAAGAGAGGAGCTGGTTCTTCCATTGAGCTCAATTAGTTGAAACAAATGACGCACACATGCTGTGGATTATAAACATGATTTGCATGTGGTATAAATTTGCGTAGGTTTGTTTAGGTTTATCTGTAGATGAGACCAGTGTTGTATCATGTAGATCAGCACTAGTACATCTTTTTGGACATGAAAAACCTTTTTTTCCTCTTTCAGCATGAAGATATAAATTAGTCTCATTACATAAATGTTTAGCTTCCACTGATATTCCAAATTGTGTATAGCTCTGATTGAAAATGAATCAACCATATGTTCATCCATGTTTAATATATATATATACTATTAAAAAAGGTTAAACATTTTTCAGAGGTATGTAGAACTAGATGCCATCGTTTGTTATTTCATGGTGATGTGCACGTGTTTCGCAGTGGCTGCATATTTGCTTTATTCTCCATATGAGAGATAAACGAGGCAATCAGCTCTAGAAGCCAGTTGATTTATATCAAATTTGAAAACGGTCCATGATTTAGCACTGTACGTCAACTACAAAGGCAGCCTGGGACTGGTCAGACTGTTTACTTGCCTTTTGAGGTTTTCTGCCAAATCGCTCCAGGACAATGGCGGTAGAGGTATGTTTATAATAGCTCAGAAAAAGTAAGGGTGTCTTCACTAGGTTGACAGGGTTGTTATATAAGCAGCCCTTCATCTTGGAAGTCCCGCTGTGTAGCTTAGTCGGGCAGGCTTTGTCGATTCTTCATTAAAAAGATAACAAGAAGCATCTGTGCTCAATGGCTTTTAGAAGATGCTGTGCATTAGAGTCAGTTCCCTGTCTAGCATTGAAGTATTGAGTAATCACAAGGTGCTAATTTTAGGAGGAAATCTTTACCTTTAAAGAGGATAAAAGTTCATTTTTTTACATTTTTGTTGCAATCGAATGTGAAAAAGTTATTTTTTTAAATTGAAATCTGAAAAAAATGCAATCCAGAAATAGATTTTCTCAAATGTATGTTTTCAGATTGACTTTTACTTTTCACTTTTTTTTATTTGCCTTTTAAAAATCACATGCTCTTCTGGGGGCGGGCTTTCCTCTGAAGTGAGGAGTGAAGATGCATTTCTATTGGTTAGATTTGTTTTCCTTTTGGGAAAAAAAATATTTTGAGCAAGTAGAACTTGAAAAAAGAATTGTGATAGAATAAAATAAAAAAAGTTCCTCTAAAAAAAACTTTTTCTCAAAATTTCTTTTCCCATTTTAATAAAAATCAATTTATTTTCAAATTGTTCACTTAGAAAACATGTTTTTTGCAGTTTCTAGATGTGTCAGATTTGCTTTGTACCAACTCCCTCAACATATTTTATTTTTTTTTCAGAAAAAAAATAGTTAGACGAACAATTTCGATAAAAAAAATGTCTCTATTCAGGTCTGTGTAAACTACAGGGGTTCAGGGCGCTGGACCTTGAAGACTCCAATTGAAGAACCTGCATTAGAGTCTAGATAATTCAGATTTAGTTCAGTTTATTTCTATGACGCCAATTTACACCACATCTCATGACAATGTACTTTAAAGAGACAATTCATTCAGATCAGTTTAGTCAAAAGTTTCTATCAAGGTAGACCAGAGTCATTGACTTTACAGGATTCACTCCTCTTGGATGAGCATGTAGCCACGGTAGATATTCGCTCGCATCTAGTTGTTCAATCTACAGAAGTCCCTGACACCAAGCATGTATACAACGACAGTGGAAAGAAAACACCGGTTTAACAGGAAGAAACTTCCAGAACCAGGCTCAGTGTGAGAAGCCAACTGGAGGTTTAAGGAGACAGAAGCAGGCAGACAAAACAAACATGGGAGCACTGATCCATAAATATTCTCTATTAGAAAAAGTAATAGTAAACCAGCTCCATAGAAGAGAAACAGAACAGCAGATGAGCTCTGAGCCAGTTTTCATGTCAAAAATGACGAAAGAGACCATATACAGTAGCTGCAGTAAAAGCTGAGCCCATAGCTATGTCTAGGAGAGAAACACTGAAAAACTGGTCAAACTCCATATCTC
The DNA here is from genome assembly GCA_034780135.1 of Jordanella pulchra. Lineage (NCBI taxonomy): Eukaryota > Metazoa > Chordata > Actinopteri > Cyprinodontiformes > Cyprinodontidae > Jordanella > Jordanella pulchra. The sequence continues at coordinate 11,629 of JAUZNJ010032034.1, read as the reverse complement.
TATATGCTGGTGTTGGTTGTTGCAGCCTAGTAAATATTATGCTATTATGACGAGAATAAGCAGAGAGTGAACTTGAACAAATAGTGCATAAAAAAGTAGAGTGAAGCAAAAAGATGAAAAGTGGTCCTTCTGTCCTCAAGCAGCCTAGGGCTATTGCAGCATAACGACAGAGATCACTCATTTGTTTTCTTAATTCAAAGTTTAAAAGAAAAAACAAAACCTGTCAACCCAATTAAACAGAATGTGTTTTCTATCCCCAACCTGTTTTTTTTTTTTTTGTTTTTTTTGCCCACGTGGATTATTAATTAAAATGTCTAAGCATGCAGGCAAGCCAACACATGTGGCGACCTCTGCTTTTGTATACATTAGAGCAGGTCAGTCAAGCACTGGAAGAATTCCCACGTATTCTTGTGAAGCACAGTTTACCAGAGGTCGGCCACCCACCCGCATCTCACTGTCCTGCTTTAAACTCCTCCACACCTCGTAATAAACCCCAAGAAGTAGAGAAAGGCTCCTCATTGACCCCCGTTCTGGTTTGTTAGCAGACGCTGTGCATACCAAGCAACGTGCTTTTCATGAAGTTTTATTCGAAGCCTTGGCTTCATCGTGAACTCATTATTTTTTTTTTAAATATGTTCAGTTAGCTGGAGGCTTTAAGAGGAATCATGTGCCGCTGACACCTGAGGTGCAGTGATGCTCGATTAGCCGGAGATGAAAGACGTATAACTCTGGCAGCTATTAAAACATCCCTCAGCAGAAATAACGGACGAGGTAAGGAGAGGTTTTTAAAGGACGTGGACAGGAAGAGGGAGCAGGGTTTGTCCTTCGGCTTCATCTTAACATTGTTTTAACGAGGCCGTCTGTGTGGATGACTGCAGTCTAGAGCCCGCAGTTATAAAGTTGGCAGGCCGGGGGGGCGTTTATTTCTTCACCCATAAAGTCAGGGGACTTTCCTACGAGGTGCTTCTTTTGTCTTGTTTTACTGCACCACGGCTGCACGCTTCTTATTAATGGCATATTTGTGTCTGTTGCACGAAGCCGGTCCTGTTGTTCTGATGGGAAGCAAAGAGAAGGGGAGGAAAAGTGACAGAATATTTTCTGTTCTTAAATCTCTCTCATGTCTTTTTCATCTCCCCGTCTGCTTCATGCCGAGTCGAATACGAGCTAAAATGAAACCAGATTTCATGTTTCACTAATTAGCCTTCTTGAGTGGACCCTAAAGCGGGTGGGTGTGTTGATTATGGCGCCTGTCATATGCAGTTTGAAGTGTTTGAGTCTCCGACGTGGGGGGGCAGGAGAGAGATGCTCTGAACGAGGAGACTGTTTGTTTGCAGGAAGCGTAGATACCTGTGGTAGGACTGAGTGGATCAGAGATGATTTTTTTTTTAACAACAAAAGGGCATTTAGATTGTGGAGGAACTGCAAGAAACAAAACAGGGTCAACTGTTTAGGAAACAGGACAAACACATCAAGCAGCGTGAACGTTGCTCCTCCAGGCTGCTGGGCGGATCCGTCTGCTTTGTGTCCGTTTATGGTGGAGCCTTCATGCTGATGGACAGACATGGTAATGATTTTGTCCTGTCCACCAGGAATGTAATTTATTTCATCCTGTTCGGTGTAGAGGACTGTTTGACTTTCTGCTCTGGACTGAAAAAAAAAGAAAAGAAAGTAGGTCTTCAGCTCCTCTTTCTCTGCTTTTATTCATCTCCCAGATGGAAAGTACTAGAAGATCCTTACAGTCGTAGCTGAAGCCAAAGCAGTCCAGAGTTTTTCTGTTTTTGTTTTAAAACTGCCAATCAGAAGGAAGTTTGGTGAATAAAAAGTGCTTAAAAATCTGCAAGAGATTCAGTTTAATGAAAAGAAAGTCCCTGTTAAAAAAAAAGTATTTGTCCAATCATATCACACAAAAATGAATTATTTTAAGAATTTATGTAAAATACATATAACTGATGCATCTTTTGAGTAAATTACAGTGTTTAGGAACCTCTTATTATTATTCAACTACTTTGTTTCACTGGAGGATAAATGTGGTGTTACACAGAGCTCCATTCATTGAGTTTTTGGGCACCAAGCAAGCCTATCTAACTACCAGCACTATGAAAACACCTCAGATTGGTGATAATTTGATCTAAATTCATCCTAAAAATAAACGAGCTTCATTTTTTTTTTTTTAGATGAATCTATTTCTGCCTTTCCAGTAGCATTTGGGGCCATAGAGGGAAGTATAAACAGGGCCTGTTTGGATTAGCGCTAAGAGTTTTTCATAAAAGGAGAGTAAGGGTGGTATTACCCACGATTTGGCACAGAGGCAACATCTACAAAGCTCTCCATATCTAAGCACCAAAGATGGACAGACTGCTGGTGGTTTATGCAGAAATCCCTCGAACAGATTGGAGGGATTTCCACAACCATGTTTTATATGGAAGTCTATGGCTTCAGGCGTTTTCAAACAAGATGGACGCATTTGATCAGCATGTCCGAGGACTCGGCACGATCTGTCATTCATCAGTAGCTGATAGAATCTCATGGCAAAGCATTTGGAGACATTTCTGGTTCGGTACAGCAGAGTCACAGATGCCCCTTCAGATCAGACTCTGCTGTGTAAATGAGAACGTTTGTGTCAGCCTGTTTTTTTTTTTTTTATTATGTGTTTGCTTTGACTTTTCTGAGTCGGAGGACCCTGGGATGGACCGTGGCGCAGTGGAAACGTGGGCTGTGGTCAGACGGATCAGTATTCCAGATTTTATTTAAAAGAAATGAAAGCCATGTGCTTAATTAATTCAGAAAAGATCTCTTAGATGTTGGAGCAACGCACGCTGCTTTTTCCATGTTCTAACAGTAACCATATTCTGCAGAAAGGCGTGGCCCAGGAGGAGGCTGGTACTGGTTCTGAATCGGTCCGATTATTTCCACAACAGAGAGCCTGAGGAGATTAAAAAAAGAAAGAATGACAACAGTGACTCCGTGCTGTCGCTCACGTAGCTTATATATGCAGAATGAATCAGTGCAGAACAACTCTGGTCGATGTGCAACAGCAGGAATGATATACCCCTGCCCCCCCACCCATCCTCCTCTCGCCTGTGTAATAATATATTGGACTTTACTGGACGTCCCAGGAGGAATTCCTGGAGTTTGGTGAACCGGAGTCTCTCCAGTGTGATTTCAGACGTGGCGAGCAGCGGTCATTAATCACCGCTGTGACTGAACCTGTGTGTTCACCACTTTGCGTCTGGTGTGCACACGTGTGTGTTTTGGAAGTGCCTCTGTTTTCCTTTGCATCCATGTTCATCAGCAATCACATCCTATCTGTTCACAGGGAAAACTTATGCCAGCGGTGCAAAGGGAAGACTTGTGTTTCCCCGATGTGACCTCTGGCATGTCGCCTCTGGCTGCATGTCAGGGATACGGAGGATGAACAACCTCCAGGCTACGTCTTCCCCATTTCTTGACTCAGCCAGACTTTATAGCAACTTCCTGTTAGGGTTCAATCTACCGCGACAATGATCCCCATCTGTTCAGGGTTTACCTTTTAAACTTCCCAGAGCCGCAGCGTGAGTGATGAGGTGTGCACAGCCGTCGCTGCTCAACATTTCTAAGATCTCAAGACGAGTGCTGAGATGATAAAATACTCCGCTCTAAAGTAAAGCCAAATTAAAGAGAGGGATTTGAGGTGGGTCGATGTTAGAAATACTAAAATGTGGATTTAATTGCAGATTTGTGGTTCAGGAGCATCAAGATCTTTCAGTCATCTGCTATAGGGACGTCTTAACCTCTGACAGGGTCTGTTATGGAGGAATTGGATCTTCTGCTGTCATAGACAGTTGTCCTGTACTCTCACTGGTTCCACTGATTTTCTGCTGCAGTGGAATTGCTAATAAAAAGCTGAGCCTGTATCCTGCAGGAAGGGAGGAAATAGTCCAGATGCTCATATTCTGCAGCAAACATCTGCATGCATGTGTAAAACGGTTCCACACAGGAACAGCTAGTCAGGAGGAGACATGAGATCCTGTGACGACCATGAATATGAACACCTGGATCTTATGCAAAGCCCCCCAAAGGAAAGAAAAACTTTTATTTGCCACAAATAAATCAGGCACATTAACTTGGGATGTAGACGGATAATGGCCTTCCGGTTAATTGTTATTAGATTTAAATGAGTTCCATCCGATTAGCTGATAATATCTGCTTACAGAGAACTTCCTTGGAGGTCCTTCCTACGTCTCTCCATCAACCTGGGCTTCCTGGACTGACAAACATCAAAGCTTTAAACTGGGGAAGTTTTACAGCCTTGGTTTGCCTTGTTATCAGCCCATGCTTAAGTTCCCACATGTCGAACTGTGTACAAACACAGGTTGCTATTAGCAACAGGTAAACACGTCCTGTTTCAGTGCTCGTCTGTCAGGATTCATGTATTCAAGGTGGTTTTAATCTCACACAGTTTCCAGACGTCATATTTGTTACGAATAAACCACAGTTCTATGGATGTTAGTGGTAAAAATGAAATGAAGAAGCAGCATTTTAGAGTCCCCCCCCCATGCAGTTTCATGTGAGCCTCATCCTATGATAAATAAACCTGCTCGGACTGCAGCTTCCTTCCTTAGTGAGATCAGCTGTTAATGACAGTAGGGGACGATGCCCCCCCCTCCAGCTGGCGGGGTGATCTCACCGCCTTGACGCAGACATCTGGCTGGCATTGATGAAACTTTCCCATCATGCTGAAAGTAAAAGTTCCCTTTGTTCCTGCGCGGAGGTTGAAGGACCTGCTGCTTGGACTCCTCTGCTCCCGTTTGATGTTTAAATAAAACGAGGCGCTGACTGGGCATCTGTTGAGATCATGGACCGCGACCAAGCCTTTTATCTGATCTGCAGCTGTCACAGGCTGTAACCTCTGTAGACTGAAGGACTTCCTCGCAAAATTTGCAAAAGGAATAAATCCATGGATCCATTTTGTTTAGAACTCAAACATTGAAATCAATTGTTTTAATCAGGTTTTAGATTCAGGTTCTGTTCTGTCTAAAGACCAGAACTCTTAGAGGACAAAATATGTGCTGCTCATTTGATGGAGGCAGTAATTTAGAATAAATAGACTAATATTTTTGGCCATTATAGGTTTTTTTTCTTGCATCGGCTGATTCATTGATCCATGTGTCAGTCGTGCTTTGGCATCTTGTAAAGGACATGCATTGCTGCTCCCATTGTTAAAATTTAGTTTGATTTGTTGACTAATATTCATTTTTGGTTTAAAGTGAGACTAGCTTAAGATTTATTACAGTGTTTGGTTTTTAATATGTAAATAGAGGAAGAGAAAAACACATCAGCTGTAAAAACCGTCCCCAAATGTTGAACCAATTTTAGGCCAAAATCTGTGGCAGTTAGTTTTGATGCATTTAGTGAGACCAGATTTTTTTCATGTTCAACCTGCTGATTAACAATCAGTGCAGATTAATAGAAAATTGGCTGATTTCCTATAAACCAACAACTAGCAGCTAGCTTGTGGCTAACAGGCTTTTCAAAATAAAGATCCCAATTAATAGTAATCAGGTTAATTTGGTTTTCCTTTTGATTTTCATTTAATATGTAGGAAGATTTAGTCAAATGAGACTTTTATTACTGAGATAAACGTCATCAGATCAAAGTAAAATCTTTTTGCTACAGCTTTGTCATCCTGGTTCTGCTGCTGTTCATACATGTCCCGTTAAAGGTGTCCTAATGGATCACTAACACTAAAACACATACTCATCTTTAACTCAATTCCTTTCTGTCCTTTCCAGGTTCCCTTTGTACCTCAGAGGAGAGCGCTTTCATTTTGAATATGGCGTCTACTTACTGAACAAGAACATCGCCCAGGTAAGGAAGGAAGGCACACATGCGACAGTAAAACAAGAAAACCCAAAACTTAGTCTGTTAAGATACAAAACATGGAAAAGATTCACATCAGCAGCAACAGCCTCTTCACACTGTCATATTTCACTGGACTGAAGACTTATTTTATTAGTCAGTAATATTAAAACGACACCTTTCTAACTTTATAAAAACATAATTCTATCCAACTATCAGCAGTTATAATGAATAGAAACATGTTTTCACAGGTCAGATAGGTTTTTTTTTTCATGCAACATTTCACTGCTGGTTTAGTTTGTGTAGAAAATCTCCACCTCAGACTTTTTATGCCTTTATTGTGGACAAGTTGGGATGTTTCCAGTTCAAATGTCATCGTTTTTTTTACTTTCTGTCATACAAATTAAAAAGATTATCTTGGATGTAGTTTTTCCTCTTTTATAGATTTTCTATCTTCTTTTTACGCTTATAGAAAGGAAGGCAGTGAGCATTTTAAATTCTCTCAAATAAACCATCTAGTCTAAAATAACATTTTATTGCTGTCGTTTGGATGAGACCGGTAGTACAAAGCGAGGGCCAGAAAATCAAAGATGAATCACAAGGAGTCTCACAGCCTTTCATATGCAGCCGAGTACTTTGGTCAGAAAACACATCAGGTAGAAAAACGACAGGATCAAATGAAACGTTTACTTTCAGTTTTCTTTCCAGAACATCTTTCCAGTATGTTTGGGTCTGAGGACAGTCCAGGAATATGTGGTTCAGATCCTCAAATTGACCTCATGTTCTTCTTGAAAGAAAAACGTTTAAATAAATCCTTTTTCATCCTTTCAATCAAATTGTTTCTAGTTCTGACTCCCGCCTCCTCAGCACCCGTAGACAGGTTAAATCCATCTCCCTTAGCTGTTTAAAATGCTGAATTTTAGTAAACCACTCCATTGTCAGGTTGTTTTTTTTTTTGATAAATTAGGACGACTTGCTTTTTCATGGTTCGTCGAGGATGTTTTAATTGTGCTTCATCCTAACTGAGGATTATTGTAAATCAAAATAACCTGAGGCTAGACACTGTAGCACGATTGATAACGATTTTCTTTTACGTTTAAAACTTTGAATTCAGAACTTGATGACTTGAAATCACAACATTTTCCACTTTATAAAAAAGTAGAAAAAGTTATGTATAAACTATGAATCTCAAACGTCTTGTCTTTCTATTGTCTGTCTAGCATCTAACAACCACACACCCTGACTACTGGTAACTTTACTATGAATTCAGGTAACTTTACAGCTAAATAAGGAATGAATTAGAAGCTTTATGTCACTGTTCAAAAGCTGAAACATAATCTGTTTAGCAGCAGTTCTTACACAATCAGCCTCTAATTAAAAAAAAACAACTCCAGGAGTTTTTTTCTCACATTTCACAACAAAAACATGAAAATTGTGGCTGAAATACGACTAAACATAACTCACTTCTACAAACTACAGTTTGCTGAACTGACCTAAGTAACTCTTCCTTTTCTCAGATAAAACTATTTATTGCAGCTTAAAAATGCCAAATATCGTCTAAAAAAATTCGGCTTTCTTTGTTTTATTAGAAATGAGGAAATATTGACATTTCTCTCTGGAGATTTTAGCCTCTATTGTGATGGTTTTGCAGAAAGGACTTGAATTACAACATTGTGGGCAAACGTATTGATAGTGTTTTCCACATGTCGGAGTATCCATTCATCTGAGAACAGCAGGGAGCTGAGCCCACTGGTCCACCAAACCAACCACAGGCCTAGTCTTTTACTTTCTTGTTAAATCTCTTTGGACATCAGGGAAGTGAGCTGCAGAAAGCCTGAACTGTACACACTGTTCACCTCTGATTGGAGGCATCGACTCCTTATGATCCTGCCATGTGATTTGTTGAACTGTTAACCTCACTGTGCTTATTAAAGTACATCTAATGTCTGTTTATCTGCGAGTCGTTCAGCACAGACTGTTAGCGGATTTCCTTCCTTTTGCTGTTTTACTTTCCTATTTGGGTAGAAATGAAGGGTCCCTCTTATTTTTAAAATCCTAAACCACAAGCTGCCAGCAGATATCCAGGGATGCCATCTTTAAAAACAATCCACCGTTAAATCTTTTAAAAAGTCCTCGTGAATGAAGTGGTTTCATTCTTTTGACTTTACTGCTGAGGAGCTGGGATTGAACCCCCTGTGGGTCGGGATTGGCGTCCTAACGGTGATGTTTGCATTAGATCGGAGGCTAGTCGCGCCGTGTGTGAGAGCTATCTGTTAAAACAGGTTTTAACCATTTGAACAAAGCGATCTTGATTGTAAATTCTGCTTTAGCGCATCTTAGCACAGTTTGCGTTACCAGTTTAACTCCTCCCAGCCAGTAGGTGGGGCTCTCTCCCACTGTGGATTGAACTTTTAATTGCAATGTTTGACACCTGGTGGCCGGTTGATGTTTGGCCGTTATTAACAACCGATATTTATTATTTTCTTGTTGCCGTTCTTGTTTCAGGAGGTCAGATGATCGATTATGTGAAGTTTCTGCTGCTGAGATTAGTGCATTTATGATCGGAGAAACGAGAAGTCGCACAGCAACTTATTCTTTAACAATATCGTTTAAATACTCTGCTGCCATCTATTAGATCATTATTACAGTTTCACTTCGGCAGCTTGCTGAACATGTTTTGCAAGGCATGATGGGATCTGACCACATCCAGACATGACTTCCTGTTTTCTATACTTGCTTTCTATTGGTAATAAATGTGATTAGGAATCATTGCAGGAGCTTTTTAGGGTCTTTGGAAAATAGCAGAGAAGCATCTTTAATTTGAACATAATTTAATGGCTTGTTCATCAGATATTTTATAAAGGTATTAAACATTCAACGCTTCTGGATTAAAGATGTTTGTTTAAATCGTAATTTGAAAGATTTTTGTATCATAAAAATGAACATGGCCGACAGAATTAAATGTTTAAAACATTGGTCTCCATAATATGTTTCACTTGGTGAACAGAGTTACTTTATTCCATAATCCAGGTTATTGAGTATTACTGCAGAGATCTGCTTTCAACCCTATTTATTAATTATGTTTTACTGAGAAAAGACTGAATCTAAATCCTGATTGAATCATCATGAACGTTCATTTATAAAAAATAAGCAACTTTCTTTTTAAAAAGTCTTAATCAGCTCTTAGTTTAGATCTTATTCAAGGATGATTTTTATTTTTATTAGTCAGATGTGCCCTGATTTATCTCAATTCCTGTTCCCACCTTTAAGCCCTCTGCCCCCCCAAACCATTTTTGATCAAAGCTGCACCTTGTGAACCTGAGCTTTCTGAGATTTCAATTTCACGAATCTCAACCATGTGTTGCCATCAGGCTGCGCCCTGACTCTAGCTGAAGCTTTAATTTGCTCGCTGATAGAAGGCACATGTCAATAACTTCAGGAGAAATATTCCTGACTGTAGGACAGAACATCTCAAATGAAATCCAAAACAATAACAGCAAAGCTGCCGGTTCAGATGGTGACATAATCCGCGGGTTAAGGTTCTTTTCAGGTTCTCTAAAGGAAACTTTGGTGTCAGTTTTTTCATGCAGTTTTTAATGAGTTTTATAGAAGAGTGGGAATATGGAGCTTTGAAGGAATCTGGTCCGCTGAAGATGAAAAATGAGATCCAGCCAGCAGGGCGTCCTCTCCGCTGTTCATGGAACCACTGCTGAAAGCTTCTCACTTCAGGGTTTTTTTTTAAACCAGATGGAAACCGGCAGCTGTGGCACAGGTGGGCATGATGAAGGGTGAACGGAGAGAAAGGCAGCATGGTTCAGAAACGCTCCGAGAAGCTGGTCCCTACAAACTGAACCTGAAACATTCACAGTATTTATGTCTCGTTTCTTTTTCCCCCATGGCTTTAATGGAGTCGCTTTCTGGAGCAGCAGTTAACCATGAAGAGTTCAGGAAAGCTTCAGTATTTTTACAAGGTGAAATTTCCTCCAATTTATAAAGCAGAGTGATCTACGTTCCATGTGTCCCTCTGCATCCAAGTAATAACATTTAGTTATTAGCTCCTTATGTTGGTGATAATAGTTCATCGTTTTATAAACTAAACATGCTGGTTAACGTCACATTTCACTGGTTCATCTCTGCTTTTTCAGCCAGCTGCTGCCAGTTTGTCACCTTCCAGTTGCATCACGGAGGTTCAGGTTTTGGTCCAGTAACACACGGAAGGTTCCTCTGTTCTCATTTGGAGCCAAGTGATTAAAGAAAATTCACATTTTTTCACTTTCACTTTACAGAAATACACCAAGAAATCAGTGAGTAATCAGAGGGAATGAAACTAAGAGCTACAACCCCTCATCTAATCAGTGAACGCATCATATCAACACTTTACATTTTGGTTGCTGTGAAACCATTCAGATTAGTAATAATCCCAGTAGTTTAGGAGGAGGATGAGGGAAGCTATATGCTCTTCATCTGCAGGCTGATCTGTGGTTCATCCAGGCTGCGAGACGGAGACATAAAGTCTGAACGTATTACAGCAAAGTTTGTCTGTTTATCCTCTTGAGCTTTCAGTCTTTCAGAAATGCTCTCATTTGATCCTTTATTGTTCTTTTAGCAACAAACTGGAGATTATTTATGTAGCTATTTAACACTTTAACTGGTGGCTAATATAAGCTGCTTAAGTTAGTTTAAAATCTGATCTCTTAATTCATTTTTTAGGGTAAAAACTAAGATTTTAACACATTGATCCACTTTGATTAAATGACTAACGATCTAATGAGTTTGATCTGCATCATTATCTTTAAGATGTTTATTCTGATCTATATCCTCAACAGACTAATTTACTAATTTATGAAATTATCTATGTAAACAAACCTCTTCATCACTTAACAAGGTATGGATGAGAACGCTTTGGAAGCCATTTTGTACCATGATGGCCTCCGTATTGGAGGGGGAGAAGCAGTGGGGGGAGCAGTATCTAACAGTTCTGACTGAGCTTAATAATTATGAATTTAAAAGTTGAAATTGCAATTATCTCATAATTCTAATTAAGCTTTAATGACTGAATGACTGACCTTCTGCCTTCTTTTTTACTTTTAAGCTGCTGAAATGGGCTCCCATGTGTTAGAGCTTGAAATAAAATGATAAAATCATCTAATATATGAACCCCATACAGGTTGATGGACCTGATCCTAATAAGCACATGTTTTTTCCTAACAGCCTCCATTAACTAGCTTTACTGCTTTAATTTGCTGCTGAATGCTAACGTAATAGTAGCATTATTCCATCTATGTAGCTCATCTAAAAGCTAAAAACGTTTTTATTTCCAGCGGCCTAATTGGAGATCAAACCAAACTGGATCAGATGGAAAAGATTAAATTATTAATCTTCTGAATTAGAATCGTATGGACTCTTTAAAGATTCGAATCGACACCCAGCCCTCTGCGTCAAGCCTTTAGAAAACCCAGAAATCCTGAACTACGTTCCAATCTCTGATCGGTCCTTCCCTTTTCTAAGGGGGGACAGCTTGGTTTTAACCACGGCTGTCATGAGGTTTTATCAGTTTTCTTCATCTCCCTGAGTAAAGAGTTTCAAGTTAAAAGCTGGATGGAGTCGTCAGGTGTTTCCTGTTCGTAAAGGAGAATTTGTTTTACATTAAACAATGAAAAAGAGGCATCAGATTTTTTCCAAGCCTCAAATAACTTTATCTGCTATCAAATATTAACTCAAGAAGACCCAGAGCGGCCCGTTACGGGGGGGGGGGGGGGGGGGGGGGGGGGGGGGGGGGGGGGGGGGGGGG
>JAUZNJ010032033.1:0-13892 GCA_034780135.1 Jordanella pulchra | reverse complement strand
TATATTACGATAGAACAAAAATCAAAATCCTTTTGGTAGAAAGAAGAATTAGTATCTATAAAAAAACAAAATCAAAACAAACAAAAATTTATAGATGGATAGACCTTAAGAAGAGTGAACATGATTTTTCACATACTAGGATGGAGTTGAAATTACTCATATTTAATCATTAAAACTCAACTGCAGCAGAAATTATTGGGTAGTTATAAACCAAAGTCAAGAGTCATGTAGTCTGAACTCTGGGATTTGACAATCAATAAAATACTTGACTTTACAGCAAAGAAGGGGACAAACACAATCATAAATGTAACCACCAGAGGCTGCTCTGCCTCCATGTAAAATACACCAGACATTACCCAAAGCTTTTATGAGTGTTTAACATGGCCACATTTACATGTAGACCTGAGGAAACTGGAGAAAAACAACAGTAGAATGCTTGTTTGAGTTCTAATTATGTACAAGTCAAAACAAAATGGCAAATGTTCCAAGATTGAGTTAGATTGAACTATAGTTAGAGTTCATGTTCATTTTTGTGTGGGTTCTTGAGAGAAAAATGTGGGATCATATGGGGCAGACAGGCAAATAGTTAAGCCACACAGAAAGACGTTTTTAGAATGTCTTACCTAATAGAACATCAACAGATAAAAAAAAAATACTTCTCTACTCACAAACCAGAAAACAACAACAAAAAAAAACAACAAAAAAAATTAATCCAAGCTGAATAGGGACAGAAAAGTCTGGACATGACAAACCAATGGTCAACTTACCACAGAAAGGGGCAGAGAGTGAAGCAAAAGCAGAGGATGGGACTGTTAACAGTTCCTCACACTGAGCAATCACAGGGTAGTAAACCCCTGGTAGCATTGTCAGATTAGAACTAACAGCAGTGCTTTGAACTTTACATGAGCAGCCACTGGGTGCCAGTACAGTGCACAAAGGAGGTAGGCTTTTGAGACTGAAGATAAAAATTGCTGCAGTATACTGGGTAAGCTGAAAAGGTGTCAGAGTGGATAAAAGAAGACTGGGAAAGAGGAAGGAAATACCGCTTTATGATGCATAGAGGAAGAAATAGCTATTTCACTTTACAAAAGTAATTCCAGTCTTTAAACATCAAGTATTTTATATCAACACTCAGAATTTTTTTGGTATTGTATCTTTTTGATGCTTCATAAAACCAACTACAATATGATATTTGAAAAAAAATATGAAAACAGCTATTAGAAACAACCTAATATGCTGGTGCAAAATTCAATTAAATGTCTTTGAAAATCGGTGTTGCTCACATCTGATTAAATATATATTTTTTTCCTCGATATGCAAAATTTTCCTCTTCATAAAATGGATTTTCTTGTCTGTAATAACTTTTAACATAAGAGTAAAATGTGCCTCCACCTATCACAGCAGACCATATCTATAGAAATCAAGAGTTTACACAGACTGTAAAAAGAGACACTCAAGTTTTTACCCCTGACAAAATCAAAATCAATTATAAATATAGAGTTTGCAAGGACATATAATGGGTCTTCCACTCAGATGTTTAACATAGTTTTAACAAAACAACAACAACAAAAAAAACAAAACAAAAAAAAAAAACTTACAGTAAATGGGGTAAGGAGTAACCTGGCATAAACCATAATTATAAGTGTAGTTCAATATGAATTCTTCATGAAAAAGGGAAGGACATTCAGTACAATTCTTCAAGGTGATTGGGCACCTGCCTTGCTTGTCCAGTTTTTAGCCAATTACAGCAACAGTAGCAGCTGTGCTGTGTCACATTCTTGATTTCTTCCACTTCTTATAGGGTTAACTGAAAAATCAAACTTTTACCAAAACCCGTCGGGAAGAACGCGCTAACATCTTTCCCAATTACAAAGGCACAAGTCACGTCCTTTTGCTCGTTTTTCAAAGAGAAATAGGAAGTACTCCAGCAAAAACACAGTCATGTTTTGTTTTACTTCAGCCTTCCCCCTCTGGTTGATGCAGTGACATGATACACTTAACTGCATTTCATTGGTTCAAAACAGCTCTGTATCAGGCTAACGGATCTGTTGGCTTCTGGTAAGATGTATTTTTGGAAGTTTTTGAATTCACAAATCTTGGGACAATTATTCTTATTTGCAAGGTAAGGACAGGATACAGGATACAAAATAAATGGAGCTCATTGGGAGCCCTTTCTTACACAAATTTTTCCATGAGAGTATGCACAATTCTTTGACTTGTGTGTTTGTGCAATTATGTGGATGTAGCATTAGCAACATCAGCAGCTTGCCATGTATCATTTTCCATTGTTTCCGAGTGTTTTACACATCATGCAGAAAGTTTCACAAGCAACACTTACTGACTGCCTTCAGGTGAGTTACTCATGGTGAGAATTGCTCTTTTGGTTGGATAAAAATTGGATTAGTGATACCAAGGCGAGCTAATGCTGGCACCCTTCCAGTATTGACGTCAATGCAGGAGGAGAATCCAAACTGAGCGTTGTGGAGATTGCTCCCTTGTGGGTGTTTGTTGTTTGCCCAATGATCCCACAAGTAAAAAAAACAAAACACTTTCACACAAGAGATTTTATGGCAGGATTTAACTGAAGCTCAGCACACACACCCTACTTCTTGTTGAAGCTCAACACGAACACAAATCTACCTGCACTCCTGAAGCTGAGCTACCCCTGTTCAGCAGCCTGGGATAGACCTTTCTAGGGATGCTGAAAAGTTTGATCCCCTGTAATTGGACCACACCATCTAGTGATATCGACCACTCCAGTCTGCCAGTCCAGGGGCACTGTTCTCAGTTGCCACATTAAGTGTAAGAGGGATGTTAACTACGACAGCCCAACAACACCCAGACACCTAAGGTATTCAGGCCAGATTTCATCCATACTAAAGCCTTGCCATTGTGCAGTTTGTTTTACCATCTCTGTGACTCTAACATGAGTGATGAACAAATCCGACTAAAGGCAGCCAGTCTCTGCTTCCACTGAGGAAGGAGTGACAGTTGGGTTGAGGAGATCCTCAAAGTATTCTTTGTCTTTAGTTAAGGGCTCTCCACCTCACAATTCTGATGAATCACTGCCTCCCCCACTAGAGATCACGGATGGTTTGTCAGAAACACTTTGAGGCCAACCACAAGTCTTTCTCCATGGCCTCACTAAACTATTGGCAGGTGTGAGTTTTTACCTCTGGAACTCCTCTGGCAGTGGCATGCTTGGCTGCATGGAACCTATATACTGCCTTATTACATTAAATAAGAAAATTTTGAATAAACGTTTTGTTAAGGGTATTTGTGTATTTACAATGCTATGGAAATGTGGCAAAAAAACCCAACCCAAAACAACAAACAAAAACCAAAAATCACACAATCTCATAAAACTATTATTCGATGAGATTAAGTGGTTGCTTTCTGTATGACTAACAACTTCTCATATTGCCTGAGAGGAATTGTAGACCATTTCTATTTTCAACTTAGCTTCAATGTTACAGATTTGAGGACATTTATTTATGCATATTTATCTAGCTTGAGGCTGAGCCATTGCAACTCCTTTTTTTAAGTTCCTTTTTAGTCCCTCAATCTGTAGTTTTGCTGCTATGATCTGGATCATCATCTTTCATGAATTAGTTTCAGTAATGCTTCATTCACTGCACAGATAACTGCATTCTAAAATTGTGTGAAATTACAAGGACAGACACTCACACAAATTTTAAAAGCTGCCAGAAATGTGTTTGATTTGTGAATATATTTTTTCTGTGTTAAATGACTTCGGATTTTTCGAAGACTGCCTCTGAAATCTTAATAAGTTATTTGGCAGCAACAGTTGTTTCTCTAAAGATGGATTGTTAAGACAAACTTGCATGATGCAAAGCAGCAAGCTACCAAAGGGTTTGCTATTGTAGAGGCGGCTACAGTTGTTGATGCTCAGAGCTTTAATTATCAGTATCTTTATCTGCTAAATCTTATGAAAGCACCAGAACTGTACCAATTTACAGCTTTGATTTAACTGTATAAGTTAGAAGTAGACTAATACATCAGTTGGCTGATATTTCTGGCTTATATAAGAGGTTTTTTTTTGTTTTGTTTTTTTACATCCATGGGTTTTCCAGTTTATTAGTGTATTCAGCAGCCATGCCTTGAGATCAAATGAGGCACATGTATTGCTGCTCCCTCCATTTGATATCCATTTTTAATGTTTTCTTTCATTTCTTTTAAATGTTTCATTTTATTCAGATTAAGACTTGAGTAACTTTTGTCATTACAATTTAATTTTTTTACCATTTAAATGGAGGAGTATTAGGCGATAACAGTCTACAGAATCGCTTCCTCCCAAAAAATCTACTACACGTTTGAAAGATCAGTTTGATTGACGAAAAAGTCCTTTAAAAACCTGTGTCGGTCCATATCTAGTATCGAAAATGACCATATAATTTGTGTTTTTTTCAAACGAACACAATATTAAAATTATTCACCAAACTGGTAAAAAACTGATATCTATGATCAAATATTCAAAGTAAAACCAACTTTTAAAAAGGATGTTCTCAGTTACATCATGTAGATACTTTTATTCACAAAGTATTTTTACACATTTTAAATTCATGTATGAGGGAAAGCTATACAGCTTTACATTTTTTATATAATATTTGTAAAATCAGAAATACTGTTACACTATATAGCACCAGAATTAAAACATTTTTCTATTTTTACATCCTTCCATCTAACTTTTTCGATTTTTACATCCTTCCATCTAACTTTTCTTAACTATTGCATATTTTTTTCCCACACATGCCTATTAAAGTCATCCACAACTTTTTTGAAATGCATAATCAAAAATTCATAAGGACTGGCTGTGTGACCGGGTTAGTTTCATGTGCTCAGCAGCTTTAATATATCTTATCTGAATAAATGTAAGAGCAACGGGGCCAGACAGAGGGCCTAATAACAGAGATAAAAGGCTTAATGTCAACCTGGCCAATGGGCCTGGTGGTGAAAATTAAAATTTATTAAAGTCTAGCATGCACAGAGAGACTAATTTGCAGTGCAACAAAACCAAGGAAAAGTGTTTACCTTGAGAGTCATGTTACAATCTCTCATTACAGCTGCAGCCATTGCTCAGTTGACAAATGATTCCACTGAGAGGATCTGGTGACTTGTCATGGCCAGTATTGATTGGGCTAGGGAGTTGATGCTGTGAATGAAACAGTCTTTAATGGAGTTGTGGAGTTTGTTTTGACTGAAAACGTGCATGAGTTGAAAAGTAATTGCTAATGTTCAGTGACATGATGAGTCAGATGGCAGGGAGAAGTGTTACCAGTGTTCACTACCAAAGCATTACATTATTCAGTGATTTTGTCTGACTCCCCCTGCCAACTGTGTCTGCCTCGCATGCACGTATTAAGTGCTAAACCTCACTTTAACTCCCCTGAGTCCTGTATACAATTGAAATGCAATGTGAGCGTGCTTATAAAAAAGGTGCTTTAATATCTCTGTTGGCCAGAGGAAATTGTGGAAATGAACTCTGGTGCCTGGGAACATTGCCATAAAGGTGCCACGTGGTATGGCAGAGTAGGAGGACAAGCACACCATCTAACTGTAGAACTGATTA
Organism: Jordanella pulchra; assembly: GCA_034780135.1. Classification (NCBI taxonomy): domain Eukaryota; kingdom Metazoa; phylum Chordata; class Actinopteri; order Cyprinodontiformes; family Cyprinodontidae; genus Jordanella; species Jordanella pulchra. The sequence continues at coordinate 8,302 of JAUZNJ010032033.1, read as the reverse complement.
GAGCTGTAGCCTTTCTTCTTTTTTTTTCAATTCACCTGGGTAGTGCAATTTAAAAAGGTCGTTTTCATTGTTACATATACCAAAGAAAGTCCAATTGCTCTCCAGTTTCCTTTCACTTTCAGTCTCTGCTTTTCTTTAGTATCTGCTTAAATAAGAAAAAAAGGATTCTACAAGTCCTCATTCTGCAAACTAAAACTAAATGTTTCAAGACTTTGGTCAGTTATAGGTTGTATTTGCATAACTGACTAAACTGAAATAAGCAGCATAATTTTAACTTTTAAACTGTTTTGTCAAGAAATAAGGTAATGAATGGCCAAATAAGAGGGCAAATTCATAACTTTTTACACTAATACATAAAACCTGAAGCTTTGAATTCCTTAGAGTCAGCATGATAGGGATCAGGCAGGTTTTGTTCAGACAGAAGGTCTTGCTGTTCTTGCATTTAGTTCAGTTAAGTTATTTAAGAAAGGGTGTGTGTGGTACCCCTTAAGTTGTAAACTGGTATTAATTTTATTTATGTCATTAATCTTTGTTGGTGTGTGTCTGTGTGTGTGCTAGATAAAACTCAGTTTTTCTTAAGCACTGGACTCTTCAAGCCTCATCTGTTTTAGGCACAAAAATCTGCGATACTTATTTTTGCCAATAGATAGCAGTAGCGATCTAGTGAGTGACTGACTCTCCCAGGTATTGTACAGCACCAGTATTGCTAACTTAGCTACTTTCTCCCTAAATTTAGTGAGTTTTCAGACCACCTTGATGACAAATTTTCAAAAAAGCGACAAGTGAATAAATCTAGCGACTTTTTGAGGGGCTATTGGAGACTTTTGGAGACTGACGTGAAGTCAGATATCACCAGCTCTTTGTAAGAAGCGGCGTGTGCTGTCACAAGCCCCTCCCCATCCCACAGCACTCAGAGGCGGCCCAGACCTCACAGCTGCTGTCAGAGAAATAGGCATCCAGATTGCAAATAAATTGTGCACGCGTGATGTCGGCACCACTGGTTTGCTGTTTTCGATTTCATGGGTTGCATCTTCTAAGGACTCGGTCTACCTGGACTGGTTCCTTCGTGGACCGTGAAAATAAGGAGGCCGGAAGAGTTTTTGCTATGGATTCAAACAGGTCTAGCCTTTTCAAGCTTTCACAGCCCCTCACTCGGCGTATGCTCTGTCGCTGAGCAACCGTGACAGTTGATACACTAATGTTCTGTTGGCTAATTTTATTGTTGATGGACTTCAGCAGCAGAACAGTGGTCAGAGATATCAGATCTGTAGTTCACACTCAGCACAGATATTGGAATCTGTGCTTAAATATCAGCCAAACCCTTTAACACAGTCAAAGAATAACCCCTCTCAATAAACCAAACATTACCACCACATATCTTTATCATTACACCTGCGCCGCGCCCTCAGTTAGCTAAGTTGCTTCTCCTTTATTGTTCCGTCATCGATTACTACCATATATTTGAGGTTGAAATCTTGCCCTAAAACAGTGTTTTACTTTAAGAGAAGGCAATGTAGTCATTAATATTTGAATATAATCTGTTTGTTGCACATTATTAATTCATCACAGGGACTGACTGACACTCCTATTTAATCTACAGCAGAAGCCATAGTTATAGGGTTATAGGGCTGTATGGTGGAACAGTGGCTAGCGCTGTTGCCTTGCAGCAAGAAGGTTCTGGGTTCGATCCCGGTCTGGGTGGGTTCTCTCCGGGTACTCCGGCTTCCTCCCACAGTCCAAAAACATCAATTGCCCCTAGGTGTGTCCAAAAAACATTAATTGTCCCTAGGTGTGAGTGTGTTTATGGTTGTTTGCCTTGTGTGTCTATGTTTTGCCCTGCGACAGACTGGCCACCTGTCCTGGAGATAGGCACCGTCCCAACTGCAACTCTGACGGATAAAGCGGGAGAAGTTGGATGGAGAAGATGGATGGATGGAAGCCATAATTGAACATCAAGTTAAAAAACATATTGTGTACTGCTGTCTATCTTAAGTTCTTTTTTTTTTGTTACAAAACAAATAAACACTTGGGGCACCGAAATTACAGTTGTCCTCATCTCATGTGTAACGTGCATGTGTGCTGCCTCATGCAAGATACGTGCAAGGATTGTTTCCATCAGGCTTACTCCATGTTCTGTTATTTTGATAAAAGATATAAAACAGGACTTCAGTAGTCTCATCACATTTTTTCCACGTGGTTTATCATCTTGGAATTGATCACCAGTAATGGGCTAACAGTGAGGATGCTTTGTACTCCTATTTGCTCCTGTCACTTCAAGGTAATGTGAGTAACATGAGAACGGATTAAATAGTATTCAGTTTTCCGGGAGTTTTGACGTGACCTTACTTAGTAAGATATTATTTATTTTTTGTTCTTTTTTAGCTGGAACTATTTCAAAAGGCTGGCTCAGAAAATCACATCAAAGGAGGTCAATTTCAAGTACTAAGGAAACAAAGAGACAAAACAGAGTGGTGTGTATTTTATTCTCTCACAAGAACCGAAACAAAAAATTCACCCTGTCCTACACTTTGGTGTATTCTAATGTCTTAACCTTGTACAACATTGCGGAAATGTTTCTTTCTGATATGCTATATATTTGCCATAAGAAAGTTTAGGACAGGCTGAATATTCAGGATACACTAGAAATCTGTTTGACAGAATCTCTTTTACGTAGAGTCAATGTCCATTAGATATAGTTAAGATATATTGATTTAATGCCTGTGTTAATATCGTGCACAAAAATAGACACACGCTACAATACAACCTTCGACTATTACTGTTTAATTCAGCTTTTTGCTATATTTTACAGTTTTGCTTCAGCGAAGCTTCAAACTTTTTAACAATTATTACAGATTTTTGATTTATAATGGAAGTCAATGACGGAATGTTCATGGTGCTAGAGTGGCATACTCTAGTGTTTACAAACATTATACACATTCCAAACAACTTCTGCTCACTCACTCAACTTTCACACTAACCACACAAATTATAAATCAAAATGTAGGAATTTTATCAGGATGCAGGAAATGTAGACCTCATTGATGTGGGATTTACAGTTTTCTGCCAATCTGGTCCAGACCAGCAAGAAGTCTAAACTACCTCAATAGAAGTCTAATGGGAGAGTCTCCCAAAATCAGAGCTGAAAATTCCAAAAAACACACGTTTTCGAATTGCCACCTCTTGAAAACCGTTCTATGTAGGAACATAAGCCTTGTGGAAGTTGTTCTTCAGACCTTCCTAGCACTTACATTGAAAGATTTTTTTTCAATATTTTTTATGGTTTTGCCTAGAAAAAGGTTTGCTTAGGGGTACCAAATCTGTCGATTGCTCAAATTCAAGATTTTGAAAATGACAAATTTTTACATCGTCCCACGCCTAGACCTTATTTTAATTAGAAAATAACAATCGATGTCCAAAGCCGGTTGACACTCACGGTCAAAGAATTTTTTGGACAGTCCTTTTAATTTTTGAACATGGCCTCAATAAACAACACTATTAAAAATAGAATTGGTTATGTTAAGAAGCAGATGTTTTTAAATAGCTGCCTTCTCAAACCGCAAATTGTACAAAAAGGAGCCTTGTGAAAGTTGGTGTTCAGGGCAATCATATCGAAGGAATTTTGTCAATATTGTTTATCGGTTAGCTGGGAGAAAGGTTTGTTTAAGGGCAACAAATCTGTCAATCACTCAAAATGAAGTTCCTGAAAATAACCAAGTATTTTACATAGCCACCATGGCAACATGCTTCTTTGTAGAAACATGAAAATTGCCATACTTGTTAAGCCTGCTGATTCATAAAGTAAAAACTTCATGTCTCTATCTTTCATATTTTTTAATTTATTTAAATTTTTTAACACAAATTTTTCACATTTTTCAATTGTAAACCAAAACATCCCTGGAGTATTGTTCCCCCATCTGTTCTGATAAAATCGATGCAAGAATGAGACCAATACAACTTATTATAGCAGAATTATTAGCATTTGTTTGACACAAAATCCTCAGGGCAAAAAAAAGATTTAGTCCGTATCCTTAGGGTAGTCCTTTTTTTTCTTCAACCTTATGTGTTAATATCTCCTTCTGTCTGGCTGAGTTGCTAGCTGACTTCTTTTTCAGCTTCCAGCTAAACAGTGCATTTCAGCCTATGGTATCAACTTTGACTTGACACTGCTCTCTTTCTGGACAGACATTAAGCTTTTCTGTTTGCTGCTAATTCACAAGATGTCAGCTATGTATCTACCGGAGGCTTCAGTTTGCTTCAGCTCTTTTTCAGGAACGTTAAGCATTTTTGGTTTCTTCTATTTCATACCATTTAACAGGTTCTGCTTTCAACTTCTGCTGGTTTCTGCTGTTTTCCAGCTTACAGTTTACATTTTAGCGTACAAGCATTGACACTGCATTTTAGCAAGAAAATGCAACTTTCTAGTTGTGTTTGGGTTCAGCTTAGGGTTAGGAATGTGTTTTTAGCGGTTAGGGTTAGTGTAAAGCTCTAGGTTAGACAATATAAATGAATGTGGTAAGAATTGAAGCCAGTGTAAAGTTTCCACAAGGATAGGGTGAAACAACATATTTGTGTATGGTGAGGGTTCCCAAGACCACCCGAAAACAGCGTAAGGATTACAACCCACTATCCATTTTGTTTTATTTGAGCTTCTGTTCCACTAAATCTAAATCAAATTGTTGCATTTGTGGCTTGTTAATCACCCACTTTAATTTGGGTCAGTGTTTAAAACTAAAAAGAAAGTGGCTCCAGACAACTGGACTTAAGGACCTCTTCTCTATATTCAAATTTTTATCCAATGGTTATTGTTTTACTGCTAGCAACAAATGCATGTGAGCTGATTAGATTTGGACATCTGTGCCATGCAAGAACCTCTCTTGATGTAATACACAAAATGATTACCGAGTGTTAAAAATTACATCAGTTATGAAAAAATTTGTATTGGTATAAAACTTGAGATTGGATTTAGAACAAAAATAAGCATTTCGTGATGTTAATTATTTTACATTTTAATTTTTAGCTGAGAAATGAGAAAGGCTCTTAATTAATTCAATTTGAACTTTCATTTCAATGATGAATTAGCCACTCACTTTGAATAGAACACAGCCACTATGTAATACATTTCTTGCCCATATATGGTATTTTTTCATTTGTTCTTCAAAGAAATAATTAACATTAGTATCACAGTTTCTTGTTTATTAATTCAAAGTCCATGTGGAATACATTGGTATTCTGAACAAACATTTGTATGACATTTGTTGTTTTTTATATTCATGTCAAACCAGCTTTAAAGAGCAAACAGAAGGACTGATGTCTATATTAATGCTTTTTCTCTGTAGCTTAGTCAAAGTCCAGATTTTTCTCTAATAAAGTCAAGGTTGAATTGTCTGGGAGGAGATAATATCTTTCTCTTCTTTCCCTCTGCTTGTCTGAGCATATTTTCTGCATGGCTGAATTACTGTGACAATGACAGAAAACCAAGTTAATATAGGATATCTTCAATAATTTTAATGTATCCTGGCATAAATCCAATCCAAGATTGCATTGTACTGAGATTGTCAAAATTTTCAAGCCACAAAGGTTCTCTTTCTAAAACACTGAAGGAGACTCAAGAAAGCAAAGTTTACACAGACTCATAAAGAATAAAAATGTGTTACTAAGTAATACAACACATACAACAAGGGGGATTATTAGCATAATTATAATTGATGCAAGTAATTATAGTATATTTTAAAGGTAATTCATTACAGCATTGGTAAATAGATCCTCTAAATAAAGCTTTTCAGCAAAAGGGGATGTCCTGGTAAATACCTGAACTCACTTTGAACATGATAAAATACAACATACCACACCAGTAGATGGCAGTGCTCAGATTCTGAAAACTTAAAACTTTGTGATTTTAATTAACAAAGGGAATGCAAGAATAAACCTTTATGTTTGGACTACTTTGTCATAGTGTAGTACCCTTTTACATCTCAGCCAGGGTAGGATGCTTTTGATAATGTCTCTGTTTCAGAAGTAGCTTATTACAAGTAATGCAAATGACTAGATACATGCAGGCAGAGGTGGGTAGTAATTAGTTACAATTTCTCAGTTACATTTACTTGAGTAACTTTTTGAAAAAAAAGTGCACTTTTAGGGATAGTTTTGCAACATTGTACTTTTAATACACTAACTGAATAAAGATATGGTAAAGTATCACTACTTGAGTAAAATTTCTGGCTACTTCATCTATTGCACGTAACTTCATTTAATTAAAGCAAGTTTGTGTTAAACAAATATGCACAACTGAGTGACACACTTTCTTTTTTTCACTGAAAGCATTAAGCCTGTGTAAATTCAGGTGATGGCACCAACAAAACAGATTTTAATTGGAAGGCAACCGGACTTTTGCTCAATTTTACTGAAGACATTTCGACCTATCCAGGAGTCTTTGTCAATTCAAAAAATATGGAAATATGTAGAGCTTGAGATACATTTCAATTAATCCTATCATGTAAAAGGCAGAGATCAATACTAAGTAATATACATGTTAGCACATTACAAATTAGAAAATACTGAAATACATTAAGGATCATCTATGCAATAAATTCTAATATGTACGGAAAACATATGGTATTGTCATTGGAACCAACTAAACAAAATTCTCTAAAAATGTCTTTGACATTATAGAATTCTTCTTTTTCCGGCTTCTTGAGTGATGAAACATGCCCCTGTAGCAGAACATGGAAACACAACATGAAAGTGGAAAAGACTTTTTTGTAATAGAAAATAATGCATAATTCATAACCATCAGCATAAATACAGTAGCTGTTGTTTTGTGCAAATTTCCACTTAGACATCACCCACAGTAAGTAAGTGATTTTTCTTTTTCATTTTGAAACCATATAAATGTACACAATAATAGCAGGGTAAAAATTGAACTACATTTGGTTAAAGCTACAGCAAGAGGGACCACACTCCTCTTTGCCTTGTCTCTAAACTACATCTGTCTTTTGTTTTTAACAGTTTTTAATGTTTAAAAAATCGTTTGCTGCAGAACTTTTACCTGTTTTTACTTCTTTGAACTTCTCACTTAATAACTCCCTTCAGAAGACCAACTTTTGCTTAGCTTGGCTATTTTAATGCAGTATTTTTCTATATACATTTATTTTTCTATTATTTTCTTTCAAAATGCTTATCATGGCTTCCACCATCCCTCCTTCTAACGTCCCCCTCGCCTTTGCCAGTAAAACAGCAGGTAGTCAGCTATAAGCCTCTCTGACATTAGCTGATATTAGGCCATGGGGTATATTGGAAGCTGTCTCTGTGTGTGTATTATTGAGAAAAGAGTGGCTTTCTGGGGAATGATCATGCTCACATTTGCGAGTGCATGGACTCACACAAACAAATGTTTTCTCTAGCCAACATAAACACATACATACACAAATGTTTGAGCCCCACTTTAAATTCTCTGAAATCTCTTAAACACCCTCTTTTGCATTTAGTCTAAAGAATGAAGAAAAAACCAAAGACGGAAAAACATGCTCTACACCAGTACTATAAATTCACAACTTATTTTTTGTACAGCTGCTTTTAGGTTCAGCTCATTTTAGTTTTTATTAAAATTAGATGTCTATAGGTTTATCTAAGGTTGAGAATCAAAAGGATGAGCAAGATTTCTAGTGTAGCCTTGAATGTACATATTCCATTTACAAACGATTGCACACCAACAATTTCTAGACATCTATGATATTCAAGCTCTGTAAACACATACTGCTTATATTGCCAGCTGTATGCTGTCCTTACCTACATACACTGCTAATGTGGGTGTTATTAGTGTCTTGCATAGCAAACCCAAGTGGAACCATAATTGTAACTTCAATACTTATTTTTCACTATAAAAACATGTTTCTTCAATAATTAAAACATTTGTATGTATTTAATTATGTAAATAAAATATATTTTTGCTTATAAATGTTTTCTGAATAAGCAGCTTAACAGTAATCAAAGCAAATATTACAGAAAAAAAAACTAAAGCTATACAATTCTGAATAGTATTTCTGACTGGAAAGCACTCTCATATACTGTATTTAATGCAATGACCCATATTTTCATAAAAGACATTTGCTTAAGGAAGTCAGAACTGGCAAACAAGCAGCTTATGTCGGTAAAAAAAAAGCAATATAACCAACGTTTTCAAATTTCTCCGTAGGAGCGAGGAAAATCTTCATTAGCGAGACAGAAAGTGTCATGTTGGGTTTCAGAGCTCTAACCCAAATGCAGAACACCACACGGGACAACGAGAAAAAGTTCAATTGTTTAT